>CAUYRH010082251.1:0-15125 GCA_963574655.1 Perodicticus potto
TGGGGTGAGAGAGTGTGTAATGGAGGCTGATCTTTTTTTTTTTTTTTTGGTGCACGTAAGCCACTGCAAACTCTTTGATTTCACTCTTGGGTGAGATGAAGGACTTTTGCAGGGTCTGAGCCACGGACTGATCATGTATCATCATCCTCCAAAGATGCAGGAAATCATTATTTAAAACACTGTTACCGCTGGCCCCCATGGCTCAGGCCTGTAATCCTAGCGCTGTGAGAGGCCGAGGTGGGTGGTTTGCCCTGAACTCACAGGTTGGAGACCAGCTTGAGCAAAAGCGAGATCTATCTCTAAAAATAGCTGGGCACTGTGGCAGGAGCCTGTAGTCTCAGCTACTTGGGAGGCTGAGGCAAGAGAATCGTTTAAACCCAAGAGTTGGCGGTTGCTGTGAGCTGCGATGCCATGACACTCTACCAAGGGTGCCATAGTAGACTGTCTCAAAAAAAGAAAAAAAATAGAAATGGGGTGGCACCTCAGTGAGTAGGGCACTGGCCCCATATACCAAGGGTGGCAGGTTCAAACCTGGCTCCAGCCAAACTGCAACAACAACAACAAAAAAACACTGTGACCAAGTTTATAGAACACTGACCTTCCCTAATTCCTACATAGTTAAGAGACCTAAATTTTGATTTGGCAAATTTCATTTCAATGAGTTGCTACTCCCTTCCTGCATTTTATGGTAAGAGAAATAATTTAGAAAGAAATATTTCAGAATCAAAATCAATATTTGCAGGACACAAAAAATAAAGATTTCAGAGAAAAATGACAAGAAAGCATTCAGCATATTATTAGAGTTAAAAATAATCTATGGTTATGAATCTATTTCTAAATACTTATCTATAGCCCAAAATATTTTAGTTCATTCTCATGTTCATAGTTCACCAGGATTTTTTGAATATGTGCTCAAATATATATATGTACCATAGTAGGTATAATATTGATTTTAATGACTTGGACACAAAATCAGTTTGAAATATGCACAAATATGAATTACTCTATCTTTTTAACACAACAGGATTAAGGTTAGTGATTTGAAATAGTGTAATATAAGACTAACTTGCACTGATTTTCCTCCCTTCTTTTTTTTCTTCACTATAAAGAATTTGATATGATTTAGAAACATATTGTCACAGTGAGCCTTGACTTATGCTTAGGTAGGAAAAAGCATCAAACTGGGTCACTCAAGCATTTTCTTGTCTGCCTTGCCTGGACACCAGGACTTAGTCGATAGCAAAATAAGATTGTGTAAAGTATAAATTTGGGAAAAGTGATAATCAAACTACAGAAGATATCCTAGAAGTTTATGCAGAAGCCACTTCAACACATTTCCTCCTACATTTGTTTTCTCATACACTTTTAAGTATTCATCATGACTCTCTTACTACTGAAAAACTATACGTAATCCGAATTCACAAGTTCACACTGTACAGGTTAAAATATTAGAATCACTGTTGCCGACCACACAAACAAAAGTGCTCTGTAACTGTTAGCATTTAATGTTACAGATTCATAGCGCTGCTAGGAGTTTTAGAAAGTACCTGGCCCTACCATTCATTTAAAACAGAGACATTTAGTCAGAGAATGCAAAAGGCATCCCCACCATCTCACTGCCCGTAGACAGTGTTTGTCCTCAAACTTGGGGACACATCACTGCCTTCAGAGAAGGCTTTGCCAGACACATGTGAAAGAAAAGAACTCTTATCTTAGGTAGAAGTGGTCTGCTGAGGCAGAATATAGGCAGCAAATTTTTCTTATAAAACTGAGATGATGTGATTTTGAAAGAGTATCTCAAGGATTAGAGAGGGGAAAGTAAAAATCTGAATGATTCTTAAAAGAGCACCTTGGAAGCGGGTAAGTCTGGTAACCCAATTCCGTGATGACTCAGGGTCGACTCCTCGTCTGTGCTTGGAAAATCAGGGAAGAACTGAAGGCTTGCCTCAGACAGGAAATGGAACTTGGTGGGTAGTCAAGTAGTAAAGGGCAGGTCTGCAAGAGGAAGAATAAAACTGTCTTCATGTCAGGAAGCTGACATAAAGCCTCTCGCCTCCAAGAAAAAGCTCATCTGCTCTGGAAACCTTATTTTCAAGGATGTGATGAAGTTGAGCTGCTAGCCCAGAAAAGAAGGGAAGGAATTAGGAGTTAACAAATCGAAGTGAGCTCTCATGGAGCACCGAGATGGAGATGGATCTTGGAACAATGTCCTATTGACTCTTAAGTTACTAGTTATTGAAATTAGACAAGTTGTCTCAGGATAAAATTTAAGTATAATGGTTTTCAAGTGGAACACATCTATCGAGGATGTGCTGTATATGATCGTGTGTGTGCTATATGTGATGGTGGGTTTGTGTGCTACATATATGATAGTGTGTGCTCTATGTGATAGTGACTTTGTGTTCCATATATATCATAGTGTGTGTGTATATATGATAGTGTGTGCTATATGTAATAGTTTGTGTTCTATATATATTATAGTGTGTGTAGTATATGTGATAGTGTATGTGCTATGTATGATAGTGTGTGCTCTATGTGATGGTGTGTGTGCCATATGTGATGGTGCATGTGCTCTATGTGATGGTGTGTGCTCTATGTGATGGTGTGTGTGCTAATGTGGTGCTGTGTGTGCTCTATGTGATGGTGTGTGTGCTCTATGTCGTGGTGTGTGTGCCATATGTGATGGTGCGTGTGCTCTATGTGATGGTGCGTGTGCTAATGTGATGGTGTGTGTGCTCTATGTGATGGTGAATGTGCCATATGTGATGGTGTGTGTGCTCTATGTGATGTTCTGTGTGCTCTATGTGATGGTGTGTGTGCTCTATGTGATGGTGCATGTCTCTATGTGATGGTGTGTGTGCCATATGTGATGGTGTGTGTGCTCTATGTGATGGTGTGTGTGCTCTATGTGATGGTATGTGTGCCATATGTGATGGTGCATGTGCCATTTGTGATGGTGCGTGTGCCATATGTGATGGTGCATGTGCCATATGTGATGGTGCATGTGCCATATGTGATGGTGTGTGTACTCTATGTGATGGCGTGTGCTCTATGTGATGGTGCATGTGCTCTATGTGATGGCGTGTGGTCTTTGTGATGGTGTGTGTGCCATATGTGATGGTGCATGTGACATATGTGATGGTGCATGTGCCATATGTGATGGTGCGTGTGCTCTATGTGATGGCGTGTGCTCTATGTGATGGTGTGTGTGCCATATGTGATAGTCAAAATGAAGAGCTCAGTGCTGTTTGTGGGAGTCACGTCTGTAGTGTAGTCTAGGCCAGGCATTTCTGGAAGGCTTGTTGACCAGAGTCCAAGTTCTTCAAACCCCTCGAGGCCAGAAATAGCCTGACAGTGTACACAGGATGTCTGGCACCCAGCAGGCGCAGTGCTAGGATTCTGGCGGTCCTGTTGACCAGAGCCTAGATCCTGGACCCCTCCGCCCCTTTCAGCTGCCGCAAGTGGCCTTATTGTTATCTGGTGGCTGAGAACAGAATGCCGAACAACCAAAGATTACCATCGCCTGAGTCCTACCCAGGCATAGATAGAAATCACAGAAGCAAGTTACGCAAATGTATCTCCAGTTTGTAAAGTATAAGTTGTAACCATAAGGTGGGCCTGCAAGATTTTCCTGTGCTTTGTTTCCCATCTTCTGATTGTTAATGATTATTGAGATGCCTTGTTCTGAATAATTTGAATTAAGTTTATGCGTTATGTTGTCAAGATGGTTTATGGTTTTTGATCGAATCAAGAGACCTATGGGAGCATGGCCAGGGCTGCACTTATGGCTGCACTAGAGGTGCTGCTGGCTTAGTGCCAGACACGCCCAGGCTCCTTTCGGTTATTTCACCTGAGATAATTGAGTTTGAGTTTTTTCTCAAGTCATCTGCCCTCAGTGCAGATCCTGGCAAAGTTTGTGGGGACCCAGGCTCCCACACTGTTGGGTTTTACTAGACAAAAACCAGAGATGCTAAAAATGTTGCATTATGACAAACGCAAAACATGACCCTATTCAAAATTCTACCAGTGCCACTGTGAGATCTCCTCAAATGAGGCCTTTGTGGGGAATGCTAGATAAAGGGCACACACAATATCTTCAAATCATGTGAAATAAAACAAAAGAAAACTAAAACCCTATTTTTTATAACCCAATTGATGTCTGTATGTTTATATAATTTTTGTTTTTATTAATATTTGGTTAAGTGTTAGAAAAGGCTGGAATGTTTCTTTTAAATAGGACCAAAGTCTTCTAATAGGAAATATGAGTGCAAGGATCTCGATCATTTCAGACAGGCCCAGTGGCCGCCCCAAACAATGATTTGCTCAACTAGAAGCACTAGATATGGCAAGACCATGAAGTGATGAGGAAGAAAACTGTGACTACTGATATTCAGGTATTTTCCCCATGTTCACTTCAAAATTAGAGAGCAAGACGTATCAATCTATTTTGTTTCAACTGTCCTGGGACAGTGTTCAGCAACCATAACACAGAAGAGTTAAGTGATAGTCCTTGTAAGAACAAATCTGAATCCAAAGCAAAGTCCAGATATTTCCATATCCAAACTGAAGCAAATGCCCTTAGTCAGTTCAAGATCTCCACGAACCATCTAGTTTAATCTCAAGTTCATGAGGAGCAACTTTGAGTGATTTAATTTGCTTAAAGTGTTGCTTTACATGTCAGGATAGAATAAAGAGGTCATTAGCTGCCCCACGATCTTTGGAAACTGATAGCATGATTTTATAACTCAAAATAAGCTTTTTCTGTTTGCACTCTGCAAATTATCTCATCATAATTCTCAGCCCACCGTGATAATATAGGAGAGAGAGAAGGTGAGAGTAACATACATGTTTATATAGTCAAAAGAGAGAAGGAGATTTTACATTGCTTTTATAATTAAAATCTGTATGTCCCGTCGACGCACATACAGCTTTTAATCTTATGGTCTTTATTTTTGCTCTGCCAATTTATCAATAAAAAGTATCAACACAGAAAATACTGAAACACATCTAAGTATCTATAAACTCGTCATCCATGTCATTTCCTTCTAGTCTTCTGGACAAGTTTCAAAGATGTCTATACTATGAAAAATAAAACTTTAGGCTAAAGCAGCGCTTCTCAACCTGTGGTTCGCGGCCCCTTTTTAACATTAAAAATACACTGTGGCATTAGGAAGGTTGAGAACCACTGTGCTAAAGGAAGGAGTAAATCTCCTGCCTGTGCTGTGTGCGGTTTCACCATTTAACTTCTGTTGACCTTATCAAAAACTTTGGAGTAAATCCAAAGTAGTTATTACTTACAGGTCCCATGAATAACTAATAACATGGTTATGAAACGGTTTTCCAATAAAATGTATGTAACATGTCTCCAATACGTGCTGACCTCTGAGGAGTGACCTCACGAGAAAGAAAGAAATTCACTCCTTCCAATCAAGAGAATTTGATTTGCTGTAAGTACTTTCTCAGGCAGTGAAGAAAGAATAGTCATATCACACCATTGAGAAATGTTCCTGAGATTTGTTTATAAATACCATCTTCATCTGGGTGTGGTATGCCCACCCACCATGCCCACCTCCCCCATCAAAGTCTGTGATCGGGCCCTTTACTACGTGTTTACGTGTGTTTATGTATTCATGTGTATATATGTACACACACACACACATAATTCCCTGGGCACATATACAGCATATTCAAGAAAGAATAAACTCATATCACACCTGCTTGGGTTTTAGGTACATAATACCCTATGAAACGCCATGCCACATCTAATAGTTTCAGGGATTTCTCTGCACCGATTATTTTAATGGGAAAAAAAATGAAAAAATTGTTACCGAAGAAAGTAAGAACCGAAAAAAAGGAAAGGTGAATTTCAGGTACAACTGGGATCCCCATGACCATGCCTAGCTTGGCAGAGAAGGCTCTCAGTATTCAGCGTATAGTAATATTCGGGGACATGACATATGACAGCGGAAGAATGTGAAGCAAGATCCACAAAGGGAGAAGATGCCTGAACCGAGTCAGGAGGAGCCAGCCTCAAGCTTCCCAGAGCCCTCTCCCGGTGAGTGACACAGAATGTTTAATGAACTGCGGCAACCCCCATGAAATGGTTTCTATCAAAGAATATCAATAGAGACTCAGTAGCCAAAGTCTTTACCGAGGGCTGGTGCACAGGCAGTCTCTACAATCCAAAATTCCAGTCTGCAGAAGGAAAGCAGGTGCTCGTATAAACTCGTGTTGGCACACAAGGTTAGGCACGCGAAGCCTTTCTTACCAAGGAATGGCGAAGACCTTTCCCATATCTAATTTCCTAGATGCAGGCTACCAGCCAAATTTGCAAGTAGGCCTTTGCTGGGTTAGCTCTTTTCTGTATTTAAGGTAGCATAGAGGTAGCAAAGGCAGGGGACAGTTACCACCCCTACCACTGGGGAAGCAGTGAGAAGCCGAGATTATTAAAATTTAGAAATTTTGAAGGAGTGCCTCCTAGAGTGAAACTGGAGTAGGAGGTGGTGCTCAGGTAGCCGTGGGGTCTTAGGATTCAAACCTCTGGTGGGAGGCGAGTGACGAGATGGCTAATGCCGGTGTCCCACACGAGATGGAAAAAATGCTGTCAGGAATACCTGAGTCCAGAGTAAACTGCCACTGCCATGGGAAGAAAGAGTGTTCCTGGGAAAACGTTGAGAGAAATAGGAAATCCATCATTATCAAGCGAGGAGTAAATCCGTTTTCAGCTTTTCAAGTGTCTTTTGCCCCTCTTTTGGGGGAGCCCAGGGGAGAACTTGGCAAAGGCAATGTGGTTTTCGGTGTCAGCTGGAACACCACTAGTCTAGAAAGATGGATTCTGGGTCGAGACCTCAGTTTAGCAGCTAGAACACGATTTTATGACTTTTATAAGACTATCCCATTAAAAACTACAAGGTTTATGAAAGTATTTTATAGATTATAAAATTGCGGCCGGAAACATTTGGAGCGACATTGTAAGAGTAATTGCTGTGGTATCACACTCTACTACAATGACCTGGACAAATAAGTGACCTGTGAAAAATAACATACCTGTGCCAAATGAGGAGATTGCATCTTTAGGTGGCTCTTCATCCATTTTCACGGGCAGCTATTTAGAAATGGCAAGAAACAAAATGATGGCGTATTCTTCTAGATGGCAGTGGTGACCCCTCACCTGTGTGCTGTTCCCTTCTGCTGGGAGACACTTACGGTAATTATACAGTGGCCACAGACAGTTCTGGAACATTTTTGGCCTTTCATGTCCCATTTAATATTGTTATGTTTTCGAATATTACAGCTTAACTTTCTTTCAGTAAAAAAAATGCAGTCACTTCTACTATATCCTACCTGCTGTCACCAAACTTATTCAAGTCCTGTAACTTTCGCCTGTCTATGGCCGCTTCCGATGTGCGCTGGATACAGGCCAGTTAGCCACGTGCAAAAAGACATGAAACTGATCAAAACCAGATACTGATCTCTTATCTTGAGTCAGACATTGCCCCAAATACTTATGCATCTCAGCTTATGCCAATAAAAATTCTACAGGACAGATGTTATTTTTTCATTTCATAGAAATGAACACTAAACTCAGGTCCATAGATCTTTAAAACCCGTCCTCTTTATAGTAGGTCATACTGCAGCCACATTTTTCTTATTTAATTTCTCATTTTCTTTCTTAAACTTCATCTTCAGTCTAATATCTTGAACAGCGCCTTGGCTTTGTAGAAAGAGTCCTGAACTAGGAGGCAGAACAGCTAATTCCTACATTTCATCTATAACTGATTGGGCTACCATTTGCTTCTCTTAAAGAGTTAGTGTATGTGTCTGCTGAGGAAAGCAGAGAGATAGTGGAAATGTGAGCCTTGGAATCAGATATACAAAGTTTTGAATCCAAGCCCCTTCTTTATTATCTGAATAGGCTTAAAAGACATTTAGCCGGTTCAATTTTCTCAACTGCAAAAGAGGAATAATATCTAAATCACAAGATTACTGTAAGACTTTAACATAGTATACATAAAATGCTGGCTCCACTTTACCTACATTGTGAAATCGAGTCCATAAATTCCCTATAAACGTCTAACTATATGCTAAACTCTCATCATTTGTAAAATTCTTTTTGACTCTATGATGAGTAAATAACTAGAGACCTTTATTTCATTTCTAAATTAAATGAAGCATTCCTAGGTCTTCATTTCTGATTTCCATTCTGTCTCACACTTCCAAGGTCCTGGCCGTTAAAAATAAAACAAAAACAAACCACATCCATCCTGTGGACTGTGTTTACTGTGTTCTTGCCTGGTTTCACCGGCCATTTCAACTTTCATATTTTTCAAGAGGAGTTAAAATGGTTTATTTTATTTTTATAACCAATAGTCTAAGTCAAATCTAAAAATAATTTTACATAATTGAAATTTTACTCACAAAACTATGTTTTCTCGAAAGCAGTATTTCTTTATGTTATTATACCTATTAAGGCAATATTGTATCACCACTAGACTTTACAATGAAAATGTATGTTGTGCAAATAGGGGAACAATGTGAAGTTCTAATAAAGCGAGAATTGGTTCTTCATTTAAAATCCAAAAGTATTTTTCTTTATTGAATTAAAAAACTTTAAATAATGCATATTTAATTGGGTTAAGTGCTTTTCCTGGACCAAGTAATGATTACTTATTTTTTACATGTTATTTATTTTCATCATGGTTATTGTTATACTTATCATTACTTATAATTTATTATATTTATAATATTATAGATTTCTTCTACAACTAAGACTATCCATTTTCACAAGATTAGGTCGTATTACCACATAATCAATTGTAATTTCATAAGCAAAGGAAAACTTCAAGCATACAGTTAAGAATTTACAGAGAATTTATTGAGTTGATTCCCAAATTATATAAAGGATGTCTTTAACTTGAATTTCTTGAAGATGATGCATATGTACTAATAATATACAGAAAATGAAGAGTTAAGAGTTTACTAAGGTAGATCCATCATTTTCTCCAAATTAAACAGGCATAAAGTCAATGTTACATATCAGCATATTAGGGTGCCAAGAAAAGAAAGTCCAAATCTTGGTGATGAAACAAACAAAAGATTCCATAAAATCGTATGTGGACAGAACTACCCTCAAGAGAAATTCTTCTGTCTTGAGTTCGTCAGAGATATAAAATCCCTCATCTTACAGCAGTGGTGCCCCAACATGAAGTTTCAGGGTGACTGAAGCAGGGACAGGAGGGTACAGAATGGAACCACCAAGTTCTTAAAAGTTTGGACAAAAAAGTGATGTTCATTGTTCTTGCTCACATTTTGTAGCCTAGACCTAGACCCTTAGATATGTCTCATTGAAAAAGAATTTGGTAAATTTAGTCTTCCTGTGTAGACAGAGAAGCAGTCAACTAGATATTTATGAGCATTAGAAACCTCTACAGTAGTCAAAAATTATATTTATTCAGTAAAAACACACTGGGTCCCTATATATACCAGACTTTCCCTAGATATTTAGGATGATACGGTGATCAAAATGGAGATTATTTTTCATCTTCATACAGTTTACCATTTAGAAGTCGCTCTACACCCACCACTCCTTAAACAAACAATAAGACTCTTGGTCAATCCACTGGCTTTGTTCATAATCCAAGCCAAATGGTTGATAGGCTTCATGCTTGTCATGGGCACAAAAATACTCCAGTCTGACCTGGAACTACAAAGTATCTGGCCTTCCTATACATGAATGTTATTTCTGGACTAAGCAAAGTTACAGACTTACAGTTATGAAGCAGATAGATGCTCAAATGTACAGCTGTTGTAGTTTGAATTTTCATTATACAGATGCATGCACGGTATTTGCTACTTTTCTAAAAGGGAACTGTCTTTAGTAGGTGTTATATTAAGTTGTTACTTCCCAATCGAGATAAACAGCTCCGGATTTTCTTCAATGAATTCCCACAGCATGCAGCCTCAAAAGATGAATGTATGTGGAAATTAAATTTACAGGGATGTGGCTTGACACAAGCTCCAAGGATCATCTTTTCTATCTGATCTCATTGTGTCACTGGATTGGTTAGTGACATAGAAAAAGGCAATGTGCATGAAAGGCTGGTTTTATACTAAGCTTTATTGATTCTGCTATCTTTGTAGATGTGTTTAATTTAAGCAAGAGGAAATGACACCAGATCCTGTACAGCAAAGAAAGCAAACAGGGCTTAGGAGCCATTTTTTCTAGAGAATATACTGCATATAAAAGCATAAAGCCAAATGGAGAAATGGAAATTACAGATATTTAATAGATTTAAATGTGTCTAAATATGCTATACAGAAAATTAAGATAAGCTAAATAAACCTTAAGAAAACCTTAAGTGATGATAATGAGAAATACATTAACAAAAAAAAAAGGAGGAAAACAGAACCCCAAACAGAGATGGAAGTAGCAGATAATATCCAAGAGGCTAGTAAAATATATTCAAAATCAGCCAGGCATTGTGGTGGGCACCTGTAGTCCCAGCTGCTCGGGAGGCTGAGGCAAGAGTATCACCTAAACTTAGGAGTTTGAGGTTCCTGTGAGCTGTGATGCCACAGCACTCTATCGAGGGTGACAAAGTGAGACTCTGTCTCAAAACAAACAAACAAAAAAACACATAAAAAAATGTATATATTCAAAATCAAGCTATTAAAAAAGCCACTTCAGAGCCGTTTAGAAATAGACTTAGCCCAGTATAGACAGCGCTATCGGAAAAGGAAATAGATGTTGAATTGAGTAATTTACCAGGATGCTGGATGGCTCAGGTGCACATGGCATTTGATATTCAAGCCTCTCCACAGAGTCACTGCTGAAATCCACCAAATGAAATCTTTTACCCTAACCATGACATTTCTCCTTTCAATTACTGAACAAGTCATTTTGAATGATGAGATAGCTTGAATACATGTGCAATTGGATATAACAAATCCAGGCAATGGGCAATGAAGGCTGAACGTCTAAAAACCATTATATTAATCGATTCCTTGGCCCAGACTATTTATCTCTTGAATTAAATTGCTCATAAGAAATACTGACCATGCAAACAGTTCTCCACTAAATGACATCTCAAACCATTCTGGTGCTTGCAAACCACTGTTGTTTTGACTTCTTGCAGTGAGTTTTTCAGAGTCAGATTCAATTATAAGGATATGAATAGCACTATTTCAGGATGATAAGGAAGTATTGGAAATAATTTTTCCCTTTATGGAGCCTCTAAACCCGAAGAAATACATAAGACAAAAAATAATCAAAATAGACATGGGTTAGTCAGTTCAGGCTGCCATTGCTAAATACTACAAATGGTGTGGGGCTTAGGCAACAGAGATTTATTGCTCACAGTTTTGGAGGCTGGAAAGGCTAAACTCAAGATGCTGACAAGGTAAGTTTCATTCTGAGGTCACTTCTTTTGGTTTGTAAAGCAGCCGCCGTCTCACTATGTGCTCACGTGACTTCTTAATGAGAGTGTGTGTGTGTGTGTGTGTGTGTGTCCACGCGCACGCATGCACAAGCAAGAGAAAGAAAGAGAGAGACACAAAGAGAAAATAAGCTTTCCAGTATCTCTGCTTAAATTGGTGCTAATCTCATTCTGAGGGTTCCACCCTCATAACCGCATCTACCCTAATAACCTCCCAAAGGCCGTGTCATTTCCAAATACCATCATGTTAGGGGTTAACACTTCAGCATACTAATTTGGGGGGTATATATTCAGTTTATAGTAAGACCTTTATAATAGCATCACTATTCCAGGACAATAAAAAAGCATTAGAAATATTTCTTTTCCTTATAGAGCCTCAAAGTGAAAGAAACATTTGAACAAACACATGAAACAAAGAATAATGAAAACTAGCTAATATATAATTCTAAATAATCATACAGAGTGACTAGATATATATGTAAACTATTATATAATACAATATTTATGAATGTTTAATAAAATACAGACATGTTTATGATAAATGAATATATAGGGTATAACACAGAATATAATATATATAAAAATATGGGGTTCATAACTGGTACATAATAGCAGATACATGTGCTATATGGCTTTATGGAAGAAATAAGATGTATATCTGGTCTTACATCACTAAGAAAAGAATTAACTCTAATTTAAAATTCAAATCAGTTTTATTGCCAATATGTATCAAAAATAAAGACGTAAGAAAATATGATGTCTAGAAATAGAGATAGAATCTGGTGTACAGGAATAAAAACTGGTATAATCACACACTTTAAGTGCTCTACAAAAGAATTTTAAAAATATGATTGTTTTTATTTGGTGTTCTTTTGGGGATAAATGCTGTAAGATTTGCTTGCATTTGTTAAGCATATACACATATGAATCCTTGGGACTTGAGTTCAGTAAACATTTGCTATCTGGTGGCCCTTGCAATCCAAGCATGCTGCCTAAATGCTAATGACTAGCCTCATCAATATGTATAAGAATAAATTTTTTCATGAATTTTCTATTATTTATCTCTGAAATGAATATCGTGTTTTGTCTTAGTCAGGTTAGGCTTCTGTAACAAAATACGTTAGGCTGGGTAATCTATAAACAACAGAAATCTATAGCTCACAGTTCCAGGGGTCTGGGAAGTCCAACATCAAGGCCACAGCAGATTCAGGTTTGGGCGAAGGCTTACTCTCGTCTTCAAAGAAGGTACCTTCTTGTTGTGTCCTCACATGAAAGAAAGAACAAGAAGTCTCTTTTTTAAGACACTAATCCCATTCACCTGAGCTGAGCCCTTGTGACCTAATCAACTCTCAATTGCATTTCCTCTTAATACTATCACCTTTCAGGTTATGTTTTAACTTGTTAAGTTGATGGGGGAGGGCAGAGGCAAAACCATTCAGACAATAGCTCATATTATTCCCTCTTTAAAAGAGATACAAAGAGTCATCCTACGTCTTTATGTTCATATTAGTGCTTTCCACAAGGGTTGTGTAACAATAAAGTCTATTAGCATTACTGTTGTTGCCTTTGCTCTCATCTTGACCAGGTGTTCTATATACTTTGTTATTCTTCGTGCTTTAGACTGAACCGTTTCCTCCAAAAATCCATATATTGAAGTCCTAACCTCTAGGACCTTGGAATGTGACCATATTTGGAGACAGAGTCTCTGAACCAACATGACTGGTGTTCTTATAAAGAAGAGTTTACGGCAGAAACAAGCCCAGAGGGCGGACCTTGTGCACATACAGGGCAAAGTCAGCTATGTGGAAGCCAAGGGAGCAGGTCTCAGAGAAACCAAGCCTGCTCACCCCTAACCTCAGACTCTGACCTCCCAAACTGTGAGGGAATACATTCCTGTTGTTTAACCTACCTCAACTGTGGCACCTTTTGGGGAAGGGAGGGCAGAGTCTTACTCTATTGCCCCAGGATAGAGTGCAATGTTGTCATAACTCACAGTCCTCAAACCCCTGGGCTTAAGCCATCCACTGGCCTCAGCTGCCTAAGTAGCTGGGACTACAGGTACCTGCTACCTCACCCAGCTAATTCTTCTATTTTTTAATAGAGATGGAACCTGTGCTCTTGCTCAGGCTCATCTCCAACTCCTGAGCTCAAGTAATCCACCCACCTCACCCTCCCGGAGTGCTAGGGTTACAGACGTGAGCCACCATACCTGGCTGGCTGTGGCCCTTTGTAATGGCAGTCCTAGTAAACTGATATACTGCCCAACTCCATTTATGATGGGAAAAGAAAATAGGCTTCAGAGGTATTGAGTTACTTAGCTAAAGGTTAAGCTTGGGTTATAACATGTACCATATTCCATTATTTATACTTTACAAAGGATAATATCAGAAAAGAAAGATTTCTCTTTTTTAAATTTTTCTTTGAAGATCAAATGGATTGTCTACAATCTAATTTCTTAGTTGTTATGGTTTTCTGTACCTTATCTTGTTAAAGTGAACTAATGAAGCAAGTGCAAAATGATATTCAACAAAATACTGAAAGGTTTAAGAGACTCATGATTTTCTGACATAATGTGTCATCTTCCAATACCTTAGAGAAATTTCAAAGGAATAATAAAACAGTTGTTTGTTTAATAAAATTGTACATTCACTTAAGCCCAAGTTGGAGGTTGCTGAAAGCTGTGATGCTGCGGCAATCTACCAAGGGCAACATAGTCAGACTCTGTCTCAAAAAAAAAAAAAAATCATTGAATTGTGTGTCAAAATATTCAGCTGACTGTGAGAAGCACAGAAGACCAAGTAAACACTGACAGAGAAAGTTAGAAAAATATCTAAAAATCTTGGCATGAGAAAGGTGTGTGCTAAAATGGTCCGAAAGGAGTTCACTGATGAACAGAAGGACAGGAGAGTTGAAATTTTCCAAGACCTTTTGGAGAGGCAAGACTGTGTTTTGGAACATGTTATCATTGGCAATGAAATATGGATGTATCAAATAGAACCCTGAAACCAAGCATTAAAGTGCACAATGGAAATCAATCAATTCTCCACGGCCAAAAAATTTCTGCCAGTCTTAATCAAGAGTCAAAATCATGTTGCTAACATTTTTTGATATCATAGGAATTATTTATTATAAATTTGTACCAACTAGATGAATTAACCAAGTTTACTATTTGGAAGCGTGAAAAATTAGTGCATGAAAGGTAGTGCATGAAAAGTTAGACAAAAAGTGATTTAAACTTTTCATCAACAACTCATGGCTCTTGCCTCAGGACAATGCACCGGGTCACATGGCACCATCTGTGAGGGAAGTTTTAGCCATTAAACAGACAACTATATTGGAGCCCTCCCTACTCACCTGATCTGGCCCCCAGTGACTTTTTTCTTTATCCTAAGATAAAGAAAATAATGCTAGAAAGACACTTTGATGGACATTCAGTACATTGAGTGTAGTTCCATGACAGTTCTGATGGCTGTTCCAGAAAGAGTCCCAAAACTGCTTTGCAGATTTAAATATATGTATTTTATTATTCTTCATTACATTATTTGCCCCCCCCCACCCCTCTGTGGTAAGACAGAATTGATTTACAGAAAAGAATACAGAAAACACCAAAGCTCCTGGTAGAGGGAGAGATTTCAAGTGGGGAGAGAGATGCTCTCTCTGTTCCTCTCCCGGTCTTTCCCCGTCTCCTCC
>CAUYRH010082254.1:0-10729 GCA_963574655.1 Perodicticus potto
TGCTTCCAGCAAGTTCTACTGGTGAGGCATCTCCTTGGCTTGTTAACCATCCAGTGAGCCATGGCTCCTGCTCTCTGTTAAGATGTTTCTTTCTTAGATGCTCTATCTCAGCCCTAAGAGTAATGACTGCTGTTTATACCTGTTAATTCCTGCATTCTGTAAAGTTATTTATACGTCCTACTAGGCAATCCCTTATTACTCCAATTACTTTATCGTTACTAATTCTTTATATTAAACATACCCTGTTTGAAAAAAAAAAAAAAACACTATGAGGAAAAAGAGTACTTTTTACATTTGACTTTTTTTTAATTTTAAGAATACTTTTTAGTGAAAGATTTCAGTTCAAACTTGCCTTTAAAATCTCTGTATTGACTTTATTAACTAGGAATATTTCATATCTCTGTATTCCACAGACCAATATAACAAAGAATGGTAGGAAAAATGATGCTGCTATAACGTTCATGTGTTCATATTAAATACTATAGCTTATGTCCACAATTATTATATTTACAAAAGATGTCAACAAACAGCCTCACAAAGCAACAGACTTGATGAATGATAATATTCAATTATTATTATTCCCTATAACAATAAGGGACATCAATAACCCAATTAGTATTTGGCTTGAGCAAGGAAGATGTCCCATAGAGGGTGGTGCCTGTGGCTCAAGGAGTAGAGTGCTGGACCCATATCCCGGGAGTGGTGGGTTTGAGCCTGGCTCCAGCCGAAACTGCAAAAAATAAAAATAAAAAAGAAAAGAAAAGAAAAGAAAAAGTCCCATAGAGAACCCACTCCAAGAGAAGCTGAGTGAAAGGTCATTAGCTCAGATGATGATAGGTTAGCTGAAAAGCAAGTAAAGAGGATCCATAGTTTTTAAAACACCGTTGTAATTAAGGAGCTGCAGAAAGTTTACTTTGGACAAGATAGATTATGGGATACTTAACTAGCTAAAATGAGAATCAGAAATGGCCAGGATAGGATTTAATCTAAAGAGTATGCCATACATTACTGCACAATACATATCGGTAACCATAACAAACATGTAGACTTATGAGTCTTAATCAAATGATGTGCAACCTGAGTATTATTCATCATCTTACAATCAGCAGTCCTCCTCTCTTCCTCCATCTTTGACATCAAAAACCTCAAATGTGCATTTTAACTATACTATAATACAAAGGAGAAAATATTGCTTAAAATTTTGTTTTAATTAGCACTGTGCTCAAGAAGTCTTATAATCTTCCATTCCTGATAATGAATGTGGTCCAGTGACCTTTTTCTTTTCTTCCTGAAGCACACTGTATTTCTGGAAATTCAGATAAAGCACAACACAGGTGGAACCTCAATCCTAATTTTTTTCCTTAGGATAAAGAGTTTGATAATCAGGAGTTATCTGTCAGGATGCTTGCAAACATTGGCAGCTTAGGGTTAAAGACTCAAAGTAAACTTGAAGGCTTTCTCTTGTCTCTCTTGGCACTCCTCTGGGAGTACATGCTTCTCCAGGGAATACAGGGAAGTTTGGGTACTGAGATTTGATAGATAGGAAGAGCTTATGGTTATTTATAAAATCCACTTGTATAAAATAGCTTCTGGGCTGCTTGGATGTGTGTGTATTTCTTGTGAGTTCTGTCTCTGCAGCTGCAGCTTAATATAAAGGTAGAGAGCTGACTAACACATAAGCTGAATGTTTAGGTCAGCTGGCAATGGTTGGCCCTACTTTTTCATAAATCTTTGCATACTAATAATTAAGTGCCTTATGAGTAATCCACAGGGCTAAGGAGGGAAAGATCGCTTTTAGTAATGATTAGGGAATGCTTTGTGGGATGGGTGCTGTCTTTGAAATAGATCTCTCACAGTGAATTTCTGTCCCTTGTACTCTTTTAACACAGTAGTTGAACAAGCCTGGCACTTTATTCAAAAGCATATTCAGTACTCATTAGTTGATCTTCATCTGTTTAAGGTAAATTTCCAAAAAAATCCAAATGCCATTACCAGCTAAGGCTAATGAAAAAAGTGAATGACCAGCCTGGATATTAATTTATTCTTGGAGTCAAATTCAAGTTCTGATTAGAAAATAGTAAAATTTGTTTCATTTGATCTGGGAAAATAGCAAGGATTCCAAAATAAAATAACTAAACATTGCTATCATAAGTGTATAGCTTCCACAAAAAAGAAGGATTTGCCCTATTTGGCACAAAGTGGTTCTTGTTAATTGTCACTCTGAAGGATAAAAATGCATTATCTTACTTTATTGATCACCTATGAGCAAGAGACATGGACCTATAGAGGAAGAGGACGCTGGTGATACTGGAAAGCAAGGAAGCTGAGTTTCACATATCAGAGACAAAGTCAAAACGATTTACAGAAAAATTTTTTTTTATTAAATCATGGTTGTGTACATAAATGCAATCATGGGGTACAATATGCTGGGTTTATATGCAATTTGAAATATTTTCATCGAACTGGTTGACATAGCTTTCATGGCATTTTCTTAGTTATTGTGTACAGACTTTTATATTCTACATTTAGTAAATTTCACCTCTACCTTTCTAAGATTCGCCGTAAGTGTGGACCCATCGAGATTTACAGAAAAATTAACAGTTACATGCTGAGAATAATGCTAGTGAGAAATCAGGAAACAATTTTATAGAGTATTATTTCAATTACAATAAAAATTATAGATAGAAAAGCATGTATTTTTTGTGTGTGTCTTATCTGAGGGAAAGAGATGCCTGAAAGATTGCTGAATTTCATTGGTATCCCTAGAGGTGTGCAAACTCATGATAATCTCAGACACCTGAAAAGATGGGGAAAAAATGCTATAATGTTAACTGAACGGGATTGTAAACATGATTCAAGGTAGAAGATTGTATCCTAAACCTGAGCAAAAGAAGTGACATACAGACATTGCTACCCATGTAATGTCTATGGATACCAGGCTCTTTGGACCTTTAATACCGGACAGTTAGAGGGCTTTCCAAATACTTTGAGTGGTTATTAAAATGTTTCTCTCTGCCCTGTTGGATCCTGGTAATGGAGTAAACAAGCAAGATCAAATTGTGAACATCCTGGATGGACTAAGCCAGAGCAGAAAAACAGTTCTGGTTTCTTGAACTAAAAGGTCTTATTACTGGGTTGTCATATTCAAAGAAGAAATGCCAAATGTTCACATTAACCTCCCTGGAGTTACAATGCAAACCATTAAAAAGAAATTAATTAGAGATACCCAGAGAATTTTTCAGCATTTTTGTTAATGATCATTATTTTTAGCTGGTACAAATATTAATTTTATTTTCTCTTCAATACTTAGGATTTGAAAAATGTCTTAAAACTGGCTCCAAACTGGCTTTCTCCTGGCTGGCTACCATATTGAACACTTTTGGATTCTTATCCAATAGTCATACCCTTCCTTTCTCCCTTGCTAGCATGACTTAGGTTTTGTTCACCCTACTTTGATTGCAAAGTCTTCCCCCAGGGTTGAATGTGGAGCTTTAATTGGCCTCTAAGACAAGGGTAGTTGGTCTCATTCCTCTTGGTAAATGATTGATTTAGGCATGGGCAAGTGATGTAATTCGGACCAATGAGACTTTAGAGGAAGTCTACTGGAGGCTTCTGGGAGAAAAAGGAACATAAGAGAGATGGGTTGTTTTGAGGATTAAATACACTTTTATATTTAAAACACTTAAGACAGTGACGAACACATACTCAGTAATCATTGGCACATAACAACACAATAATTATTAAGTATTATTATTGTTTATGTTGCTGTTTTTGTTACAATTAGAATGTGGTATCCCGGAGTGGCCATGATACCCTAAGTATGGTATATGTACTACATTTCTATCATTGTAACTAAGACAAACACTAGCCAATAATGGGTCACTGTTTGTGGAGACACATAGCCACAGAAGGAGTTTTGACAAGAGCTGAAAAAAAAACAAGCACTCTAAGGATTTTTTTTTTCATCTTCAGCACGCATAAGATGGCTCAGAGCTAGCCAGATGTAGGTGTAAAGCAACAGTATAGATCTCACTGCAATCGTGGAGAGAGCTCACGGAAGACAGAATAATCTCACAGAATTTGTATTTCCTTTTTGTAATTCTCCGTTTGCTTGTACACGCCAATCCCCCCAAACCAGTCTTTCTATGTGTACAATGTATGTACACTAGGTAATGGCTGCATGGTAATACCGAAATTATAAAAGCTGAATTATATAATAACATACTCTAGAAAATGAAAATCTCATATTTATTGGTGGCACCTGTGGCTCAGTGATTAAGGCACCGGCCCCAGACACCGAGGGTGGCGGGTTCGAACCAGGCCCCACCAAACTGCAACAAAAAGTTAGCTGGGTATTGTGGCAGTTGCCTGTAGTCCCAGCTGCTCGTCAAAATGAGACTATCTCCAAAGAAAGAAAGAAAGAAAATCTCAAATTTAATGCGGAAATATTTCAATTTCCAGGTAATTTTTATTTTCATTCACTTATTGTAAATGTAAATACTAATGGAAAGTTTTAAAAATGCTGGTTATACAGAACACAAATGCCATTTTCTACCTGAAATCTTTAGTTAAAATGTTAAAGTATAACAAGTATGATTATTAGTCTACTTTTAGATACATGCATATTTTCCAAAAACACTACTTAATGTTTAGAAAACTCATTAATGAGCAGAAAACTTTAAAATGATAGCACTATAAAATAATATAATGCCAAACTAGTTCATGGCTTCCACATTAAAACTTACATCAAAATATTAATGGGTTTGGCGCTTGTAGCTCAGAGGCTAGTGTGCTAGCCACATACACAGGAGCTGGTAGGTTCAAATCCAGCCCAGGCCCACCAAACAACAATGACAACTATAACCAAAAATTAGCTGGGCGTTATGGCAGCCACCTGTAGTCCCAGCTTCCTGGGAGGCTGAGGCAAGAGGATCACTTAAGCCCAAGAGTTGGAGGTTGCTGTGAGCTGTGACACTACAGCACTCTACCCAGAGGGACAGCTTGAGACCTTGTCTCAAAATAAACAAATAAATAAATAAAATTTTAAAAAATGACATATGTATTTACCTCAGCATTTGCAAATTTGTACTTCTCTTCATTCTTTAAAAACAAAATCAACTTTTCATTATAGGGATGTAAATGTGCAGTTGAGGACATTCCATTTTCTTTTTTTTCTTTTTCTTTTTCTTTTTTTTTTTTTTCGAGACAGAGTCTGACTATGTCGCCCTTAGTAGAGTGCCGTGGCGTCACAGCTCATAGCAACCTCCAACTCTTGGGCTTAAGCAATTTTCTTGCCTCAGCCTCCCAAGTAGCTGGGACTACAGACACCTGCCACAACTCCTGGCTATTTTTTGGTTGTAGTTGTCATTATTTTTTGACAGGCCTGGGCTAGGTTGGAACCTGCCGGCCATGGTGTATGTGGCTAGCACTCTAGTCATTGAGTTACAGGCACTGAGCCGAGGACATTTCATTTTCCATTAGGCAAAAGATTAGACCAGATGATGTTAGAAAGACTCTGTACAAATCCCAGTTGTTATAGAGGTGTTAGGATATTACCAGGTATTTTATTGTTCCCCCACAACTATGCCTCAGTTTCCACCTCTGTAAAATGAGATGCTGAACCAGAAGGTCTCTTCCAGATTTAAGATCTGGAAATCTTCTCAAAATATGGCAGGGACAAATACTATGTGTTTATCACATAGTTTCATTTTTTTTTAAGTCACACAGAATGACTACATTTTCCAGTCTGCCTTTACATGTAAGTGAGACTTTATGACCCAGTTTTAGCCAATGGAGTGTGGTAGAAGTAATAAACATTACTTCCAGACATAGGCCCTAAAGGGACTCATGTAATCTTTCACAGTCTCCCTTTCTTCTTCCATCTGCATGAGTGGAAGTGAAGCAATAATCTAAGATGGTGGAAGAAGGTCAACTCCCAAGTTGATGGCTACAGGTAGAGCGACCCAAGAAAGAGTTCTAACCAGGAGCAATTGCATCACATTTAGTGACAATGAAAAATAAACTCATTTTAAGTTAAGGCACTACAAATTTCAAGTGGTGTGCTACTGCTAAAAATGAGCATTAGCCTGAAAAATGCAAACACAAATATATACATAATACACAAAGTCAGATTTATTGTTACAAACAATGCCAGCAAAAGCCTGAATACTAGTCAGAATACCTTCCTTGGATGGAATTTTGATTTGGAATACAACAAAGCTCACCCAATAGATAAAATAAGATAATAGCATTTCGCTACATTATAACTGAACCATCAAGAAACAAAAACACACTCTCTCCTTTTGAAATCTTATAAATACTTCTGAAATTCGATAAAATTTGCACACTTCCTACTTTAAAACTATGTGTCCTTGGATTCAATAATGTAGATTGTTTTCCCTTTTTTTGGCCAGGGCTGGGTTTGAACCCGCCACCTCCAATGTATGGGACTGGCGCCCTACTACTTTGAGCCACAGGCGCTGCCCTAATATATATTGTTTTAAAATATAAAGTCAAGGGCGGCACCTGTGGCTCAAGGAGTAGGGCGCCAGCCCCATATTCTGGGGGTGGGGTGGGGTGGCAAGTATAAGCCCAGCCCTGGCCAAAAAATAAAATAAAATAAAAATATAAAGTCAAAACATGCCATTTGTATATATGTATAAATTTATAATAGATAATAGGTATAAAAATTATAAACTCTGGCTCAGTGCCTATAGCTCAAGCGGCTAAGGCCCAGCTGGCAGATTCAAATCCAGCCCAGTCCTGCCAAACGACAATGACAGCTATAACCAAAAAATAGCCAGGCATTGTGGCAAGTGCCTGTAGTCCCAGCTACTTGAGAGGCTGATGCAAGAGAATCACCTAAGCCCAAGAGCTAGAGGTTGCTGTGAGCTGAGATGCCATAGCACTCTACCAAGGGCAACAAAGTGAGACTCTGTCTCAAAAAAAAGAAAATCTCATATTTAATGCAGAAACATTTCAATTTCCAGGTAATTTTTATTTTCACTCACTTATTGTAAATGTAAATACTAATGGAAAGTTTTTAAAATGTTGGTTATATAGAACACAAATGCCATTTTCTCCCTGAACTCTTACTCAAAATGTTAAAGTATAACAAGTATGATTATTAGTCTACTTTTATATACCATGCATATTTTCCCAAAACACTACATAATGTTTAGAAAACTCATTAATGAGCAGAAAACTTTAAAATAATAGCACTATAAAACAATATAATGCCACACTAGTTCATGGCTTCCAAGTTAAAAGTTATATTAAAATATTAAGAAATGGGCTCAGCACCTGTAGGTCAGAGGCTAGCGTGCTAAGCACATATACGGGAGCTGGCAGGTTGGAATCGAGCCCAGGCCTGCCAAACAACGACAACTATAACCAAAAACTAGCCAGGCGTTGTGGCGGCCACTTGTAGTCCCAGCTACCTGGGAGGCTGAGGCAAGAGGATCGCTTAAGCCCAAGAGTTGGAGGTTGCTGTGAGCTGTGACACCACCACACTCTACCCGGGGTGCAAAAAAAAAAAAAATTGTAAACTCTGAAAAAGTCTACTACAAGCTTGTTTTTTCAGAGGTATTTTTTTACACATAGAGATATCAGAATATTAGGTTATTTTATGTCTTTGAGTTTTTTTTAAAATACAGTATATTCTGCCTTATAGGTATTTATTAGTATCCTTCAATATCATTTATAGCTGTTATTAACATTAAGTAAAGTCTACAAAATAACTTTTAAATAACACTTCATAATCTTGATGTTTATATAACAAGAAATGGAAATACTTTAAAAATAAAGCTGATCAGTAT
The DNA here is from genome assembly GCA_963574655.1 of Perodicticus potto. Classification (NCBI taxonomy): domain Eukaryota; kingdom Metazoa; phylum Chordata; class Mammalia; order Primates; family Lorisidae; genus Perodicticus; species Perodicticus potto. The sequence continues at coordinate 7,818 of CAUYRH010082254.1, forward strand.
TCATTGCATGAAATAATATTAAAACCACTTACAGAATAATATTCAAAAATCAATTAAGTCCAAAGCTGGGGAGAAAGTAAGTGAGGATTTATTGTACTATATCTCTTTACTTTTGTGCATATTTTAACATCTTTGAAAAAATTTTAAAGGGTGTGGCACGGAATATAGGCTCCCCACAAAGGTGTCCATGTTCTAACCCCATAGCCTGTGAGTATGTCTTGGTTACATGACAAAAAGGGGACTAAGGTTATCAAGAGAACTAGGGTTAGTAACCACCTGATCTTGAGATGGGAAGACTATATGGTTATTTGGATGGGCACAATGTAATCACAAAGGACCTAAAAAAATAGGTGAAAATCAAGGAAAAAGATGTAATGTCAAAAGCAGGGTTATAATGATTCAATTTGAGAATGATTGGACCAGCCATTGTTGCCTTTAAACTTTTAGGAAGGCATCATGGTTCAAGAAATGCAGGTGGTCAGCCAGAGACCCACTGGAGCCGCCTCCCACGCACTCTGCTCCTGGCACCCTTCCTGCCTCCTCGCAGGGGCCCCAGCCCAGCCAGAGAACTGCTGGAGCCTGGCTTCTCGAGTGCCCTGCTCCCGGCACCCACCCTGCCTCCACCCCACCTGGCCAGAGAACTGCTGGAGCCTCACATCCTGCAAGCCCTGCTCCCCGCACCCGCCCTGCCTCTGTGCTGCCCCCTTCACCTCCCACCCACCCACCACGCCCAGCCAGAATCATGAGCCCAAGCTCTCTCCTTCCAAAGGCACCAGCCGCCAGGCACTGCCAGAACTGTGTGCAGCATTCCCTGCCCTGCTGCTGGATACGTTTGCCCCATGCTCCGGAGCTGCTCCCTCAGCCAGAACTCCCTGGATGGGGCAGTCACAGGGGAGCTATACAGGATCACTCCTCACAAAGACCCAGTAAAAAAAGAGTGATCCTTCCAGGATCTAATCTTGGAGAGACACCTCCCCAACTCTGAGGATGGCCAGAGGAAACCAGAACTCGCTCTATAGGGATACTGATGCTGCAGAGTGGCAGGGGCAAAGGCCCGGTAGCTGAGGGAGAAAAGCATTCACTGACCTGTTACCCTCAGAATTAGACTGAGTCCAAATGGAACACTTGCCAGTGGCTATTGAGTAAACAAGGCAGGAAGACCTCAGCTCCCCCAGCCAGCTGGTAGTAGAAGGTAGTGTCCGGACTGCAGGGGTATTGACCTTCCTTTGACTCTGACAGATGCTAAGTCCCAGCACATCTGCTTATTGGAGGGAGCAAGACTGCAGTCCTATGGAGTCACTAGTTACTGGGCGTGAAAGAGGACCAAAGTGAAGAAAGAGATTCAGCCCCCCAGGTCCAAGTCTGCTACCAGACAGACCTTTCTGACTCCATAAAGCACCAGAGTGAGCCATATATGAGCAGCCAGGAGACCTCTGACATCTAGTTGCTGGAGACCTTTCGATCTCTCCCACTTGAGAGTTCGTACTGACTGGGTCAATTGGCTTGAAACACGTAACGTAGGCCATCACCCAAGGACCCTCTCAGATGGTAACCTGGTTGTGTAGTAATGGGAAGGGTTGATTTTACTCTTCCAGTTTTTGTCCATGGGGGCTGGGATGTCTCAGTTGCTTGTATTTTTCCACAGCTAAGACCTCACCAGAGTCACTGATCCACTAGGATTAGACAAGAACCAACTGAATACAAGACAGAGCCACCCAACCCCACCACACCAAGCAGGTTTCCTCAGCCTTAGACTGTAATACTGTATGGGTCCTTTGCAAAGTTATTGGAGAAAAAGCTGCAGTCATCAGTCCCAGATCCTTGACAAAGGGCTGGTTAACCACAACTCCAGAAGCTCCCAATCCAATTTCACCTTACCCGCCCACCTAGCTAATGGTAAAAAACAATAATGAGGTGGAATCAACGGAAAAACTCTGGCAACATGAATAATCAGAGTAGATCAACTCCCCCAAGGACCAATAAGGCAGACAGAGCACAAGATCCCATTCATAAACAAATGGCTGAGATGTTAGAAATTAAGTTGAGAATCTGGATAGCAAATAAGATCAACAGAATGGAGGAAAAGATGGAATTAGAATTTCAAAAAGTAATTCAAAAGATGTCTCAAGAATTCAACGAATTCAAAGACCAAATGACCAAAGATTTTGACACATTGAGGCAAGAATTTGCAGCCCTCAAAGATCTGAAAAACACAGTAGAACCCCTCAGTAGCAGAATGGAGCAGGCAGAAGAAAGGATCTCTAGCATTAAAGACAAAGCTTTTGAACTCTCCCAAATGCTCAAAGAGGAAAAAAGTGGAGAACAAAAATGGATCATTCTCTCAGAGAGCTCTGGGATAATTCAAAGAGATCTAATATTTGCCTTACAGGAATACCTGAAGGTGATGAGGTTGCTGTGAAAGATACGAATACTTTACTTCGTGAAATAATCAAAGAGAATTTTCCAGACATTCCCAATGATTCTGAAAGTCAGATCACAAACAGTTTCCGAACACCAGCACAATTCAACCCAAATAAAAATTCTCATAGACACATTATAATTAACTTCACCAAAGTTAATATGAAGAAGAAAATTCTGCAAGCTGTAAGACGTAAGAAAACCATAACCTACAAGGAGAAGAACATTAGAATGACTGCAGATCTCTCTGCTGAAACCTTTCAAGCTAGAAGAGGGTGGTCATCGACCTTAAACAAAATAACTTCCACCCAGAATCCTCTATCCAGCTAAACTGAGTTTCATCTATGATGGAAAAATTAAATACAGTATATATATCTTGCTGAATATTGTCTGGGCAATAGGTGATCTTATGGGGTATGATATGTCAATTACAATGCTGATACATCTATACAAAATGGAGACTGGAGGCCTCTAATGATTTCTCAAACCCCACA
>CAUYRH010082255.1:0-38261 GCA_963574655.1 Perodicticus potto
AGTGTACGGGCTTCAGATACAATCAGAGATATTTTCATCAACCTGATTGCGATAACATTCAAGAGACTTTCTCATTACTTTGTGAGAACAATTTTGATCCGTATTTAGAAGTTTTCTCCTAACCCTTCAAATATACACCACAGGTGTGATCCCGCCCTCTATCCTCACTCCCCCCACTCTCCCTCTCCCCTTTCCCTATTTTCTTGTGCAATAAGTGGGTTGTAGCCTATACTTGAAAGATATAAATTTGCCTCATATTAGGGATGTATACATTGGATACTTTTTCGTCCATTCTAGAGACACTTTGCGAAGGAGAACCTGATCCAGCTCCATCCATGTAAAGATGAAAGAGGAAAAGTCACCATCTTTCTTTAAGGCTGCGTAATATTCCATGGTATACATGTACCACAGTTTATTAAGCCATTCGTGTGTCGATGGGCTCTTGGGCTTCTTCCATGACCTAGCGATTAAGAATTGGGCTGCAATAAACACTCTGGTACAGATATCATTGTTGTAAATTGTTTTTGGTCTTCTGGGTAAAATGTTAAATGATCAAAATATTTCTGATTGTATATGAAGTAAGCACATTGTGCCCCATGATTGCACCAATGTACACAATTATGATTTAATAAAATTATTAAAAAAAAGACTGTGTTTTCAGTATAATTTCTAAGCACAAATACATAAACACACATATCATAATTTCAATTAGTAACCTCATATTTTAAAAAAAAAACGTAATGCATTATTCTATAAGGTAACTATTTCCATAACTTACAATAAAAACATAAGGATATATCAGCTCATTAGGTTGTGGTTCAAGCCTCCTGATCCCTAGCCAGCAGACAACAAATCCAAAGAAAGGTTCTCTCTGTAATAAAAGTAAGCAATTTCCTTTAAAGGACAAATACAAAACAAGGCCCACTACTCTAAAACAGTCAGCCAGGGGAAGAAACACTTGCTGAGAAGAGAATGGAAAAAGCTGCTGCACACTTATCCCTCTCTGAGACTAGGAATTATTTGGGGGACTTGGGATAGTTGGAAACCAAAGTGAACCATCATGACAGCTTGGTGATTGGATTTACAAAATTTCTACTATCACCAAGTTACAAAGTTCCCACGCTGCTTTTGAATTGATAGAAACTGTGGTTGGTTGAAGTCACTGCCAAAACTTCTAGACACAAAGAGTAAAACACAAAGAAATAGAGATGCAATAGGAAAAGTTAATTTACCTCTAAGAATAAAACACAACCACATACTTTTAAACACATTCCACCATCAAAAACCTCATAGATGCCTTTTATTTTCAATTAAATGAACATGACAGAATAAAGAGGGATAACATAATTTTTTTATGAAACTGTCCTTTTAACATTAAAAATTAAATAGATAAATAATGTAAAGAATATAGATCATTGACAAAATAATATTACATGGGTTACTATGAAAGTTTTGAGACAGACGATGTTATGGTCCATTATTTCACTTAGAAGAAAAACACAGTCACCTGCATCCTTCCTGATTCACCCTTGCAAGTTATAACTTGCTCAGCTTATCAGCGTTGCTGGCAGAACCTCACTTGTTTCTATCCAGATGGATTTTACATCTCTTGATTTTTGTGTATCTCAAAACGTTCATAATAACCTATGTATAAGACACAGGTCAAAGCCATTATGGATATAAATATACAGTGTTTTCAGATGGTCCTTGACTTATGATAGCTCAATTTAGAATTTTTTTGCTTTTCCATGATGTGAAAGCCATATAGGTCCTGTAGAAACCAAATTTGGAGTACCCATACAATCATTCTTTTCCTTATTTTTCTCTTACTATTATTTTTAATTTTCACATGATCATTGCATATACTTATAATTTTGATACATGTATCAAAATGTGTAATGATCAAATCACAATAATTGGCATATCCATCATCTCAAATATTTATCATTTCTGTGTGTTGAGAACATTCAAAATCTTCTCTTCCAGGGTTTAGAAAATACACAATAAATCATTCTTATAGTCATTCCACTCTGCTATAAAGCAATAGAACTTGTTCCTCCTTCCTAGCTGTAATTGTTCATTCCTTAATTAATCTCTTAACTATCCCCTCTTCCCTCTTCCATTCCAGCCTCTAGTAACCACTATTCTACTCTCTACTTCTATGACATTAACTTTCTTCGCTCCTACATATGAGTAAGAACATGTAAATTTATCTTTCTGTTCTTGTCTTATTTTACTTATAATAATGTCCTCAAAGCTCATACATTTTTGCTGAAAATAACAATTTTATTCCTTTAATGGCTGAGTAACATTCTATTTTGTATATATACCACATTTTCTTTATCTATTCATCTGTTGATGCACACAAATCAATATCATATATTGATTATTGTGAACGGTGTTGCAATAAACAATGAGAGTTCAGTTCTTTCTTTAGCACACTGATTCCCTTTCTTTTGGAGATATTACACACACAGAGTAGTGTATTTGCTTGGTCATATGGCAGTTCTACTTTTAGATTTTCAGGTACCTTCATACCATTGCCCATAGTAGCTGTGTTAATTTATATTCCTAACAACAGTGTTGAGAGTTCCCCTTTCTGCAGAATTGCTTCTTGTCTTTTTAAATAGCCATTCTAATTGGGGTACAGTGATATATCTCATTGTGGGTTTAATTTGCATTTCTTTGATGATCAGTTATGTTGAACATTTTTTCATATACCTGTTGGTCATTTGTGTATCTGAGAGATGTCCATGCCTGTTTTTAAAAATCAGATTTTAGACTTTTTTTCTGTTGAATTTTTTAAGTTCATTGTATATTCTGGATTTTAATTTTTTGTCCGATGAAAGAGTTTGAAAAATTTCGTCTGGTAAATTGTTTCTTTGCTCTTTTACAACCATTTTGTTGTTTATCCTCGGTGTAATATTTAATAAATTACATAAGACATTTATTTATATTGTCAGCTTCAAAGAGGCTCATCAGGACATAACCCTGAAGAATTACCTGTATTTGTATGGAAGCTATATATGAAGCCCAGAATCATCTATATGTGTATAGAAGGCATATTCAGAAATCATAGAGTTGTTAGATCTGTGTGTGTCTTTTTGTGTGTTTGTGGTTAAAAGAAAATTGAAAGCACTAACATATTTCAAAGACTGAATAGTAATAATAGCAACAAGTTATCAGAAATGACTACAAAATGCAAAACTTAAGATAATAGGAGCCCTCAAATTGAAGGAAAACTCTCAATCACTGTAAGACACTCATCTTCTGTGGGCCCTGGTTTTAGTCAATGAGAAAGTTTAATATTATTATTGCAGAAATACCAAAATAATGATAAGCAGATGTGTTTCAACTTTAAACTATTTTCTGTAGTATAAAAGTAGATTGTGTAAGATATTTATAAAGTCATAATCCATGCTAGCTGACAACATATTATCCTATCTGCTTGAAGAAGGGAATTCCATCTTCCCACAAAGAGATTCTGAATACATTAAACATTACAATTCAATTTGTCAAAGACCATTGCATCTGAATACAGTTATCATTAGATAGTGAACCTGAGACTATTAGTGGCCCTGCCAGTTGAAATTTATCCTGTTCAAGGAAGAGGAAAATATAGTCTGGGAGGAAAAAAAAAAAAAAAGTCCAATCTGAAAGAAAAGAAATGTTCATTGTAATTTGTCAAGCCACTCACTTCATGTACCTAAATTACTTTTTTTATACTTTAACCATTTAAGCGTTTTACAAAGCTTCAATTACTATTTAAGGCCACTGCGGGGCAATTTATAGACAATAGATACAAACTAAGAGTGCAGAAAGCCCATGTGGCTGGAAGGAGTTAATATAACTTCTGAAGGAAATTAACTTCGCAGAAGATTGTATTTAAGGTTTGAAGAGCTTCTAATTTTCCTTTTTTTTTTTCTTCGTAAGGGCCAAAATATCCAATTAGTGTTGCCATTCCCCTCATATCTAGTTCAGACTATGTTGTTCGGGGCAAGATAGGAAACAGAAGGGAAACACCACCTAAGTTATTAAGTGACAATCTTAAATGTTTCAACTCAAACATTTATTCTGCATTTTATTTATCTCCCTTCTTTGCATGGATATGCACCCTCTGAGGATATGTATTTGGGACACTGAAATCAAATTGAAGAAAAATGCTAAAGTAGAAACAATTGGAAGATCTTGTGTTGTCTTGTAATCCGTCACATGTTACATGCGGGCTGGGGAAGTCAATGGGAAAAGAAAGGAGGATTTTAGAGAAACTCACAGCTGTGTTCTTTCTGATGTTTAAATTGCTGACAAGCCCAAAAATATACCTGGGAACATCACTCAGTACAGCTGGCAAAGGCAAGGGGACAGACATTTAAGTGGCAAACAGTAGAAGGTCACACACTAGTGATCACGCGCACATATGCTGGAAACCAACAGGGTGTCGAGGGGAAAGATAAAGTTCAGCTGAGAAAATACAGCAAAGAATCTATACACAAACGTATCCTTTAGCCTTGGATTATCAAGCCAACATGTCTATCAGTCTCTGTAATTAGTCTGTCCTCACTAGCAGTGAAATAGATGGCAAAAAGTGGCATTTCCCCTGATGTTATGTTTATTTGCAACACACAGGGTCACATTATACTTACACGGTACACTTTTAACATAATCTCTGTCATAGAGGGATTATATATATATATATATAAACTGAGCAAAATAATTGTACTATTTTAGATATTTTTATTTTTATTTATTTATTTATTTTGCAGTTTTTGGCCGGAGCTGGGTTTGAACCCACCACCTCCAGCATATGGAGCCAGCGCCATACTCCTTTGAGCCACAGGCGCTGCCCAATTGTACTATTTTAAATACATAAACTTTAACCTTTGTAGTTACACTTTGGATGGGACTCTTAAGTTCTTCCCTGTAAGTTAATCAGATTCACAAATGAAAAGATACAGATGGGAAGGAGCAGAAGGAGGCAGAGTGAGAGTTGAGGAAACAGAGTAAAAAGGCTACTGTGATGACTTCCAGAGTGAGGGCATAATGTAAATTCGGGAGAAAAGGCACGGGACAGTCAATATTGTGCTAGCAAGTGGCATTTGGAGAGACACGGCCAGGGCATGAATTACTTGTTCTTTGCATAGTTTCATAGGCTCAAATCTCTTTTTCTAGTTTGTGTATCATATTCAACATCTGGTTATTTATACGGCTTTTCAAAGCCATAAAGTAAAACAGACTTATTTTAAACTAACAGGACCATTATTACCTCGTGGGAGCTACTCTATCAATGAGCGAAGACCTACTCCAACTCGTGTGAAATAAATGGAAAGACCAGCAAGGCCGGAGCTCCTGCTTCATTCCCAGCCCCTTCTACCCAAGACTCACAGGCTTCCATGACAGAACCGAGTCTCCAGTCAACCCATTTCTCCAGTGCCTGTGCTCATCGCTGCTGTGAATCATTAACTGGATCGGCAGAGGAAGATCTAGGACAAGTCTCTGCTGAGACCGTTACTATTGTCACTGTTCTACACGGAAACTTAAGAGCGTTATTGACAACCTGGGAATAGCCTAGCTGGTCGCCGCAAAGCAGTGCTTTATTTCTGAATGAAATGCATTATTAACTTCAGCGCTTCCAAACATCAGTTGGGTTAGTTAGCCCACCTGAGCTCCTTGGTAAATTCAGATTAGGCTTCTCACTGAAGCCTTTATATTTTCACAGGTCCCTTGTATTCAGATTGTATTTCATTGCTTTGTTGTCACTGCTGTTCTATGTTCACAATTTCCATTCCAAACACCACTTGTTTTTATTTTAGTCAAATAAAGCAGAGGGAGTAGAGAAGGAACAAAGGAATCTGTAACTAGACGTGATCAATTAGTTGCAAAACTGCACTCAGGCCAGCCCCAGACTCCACTCATTTTAAGCTCTCAAACTGAGCTTTTACAATAAATGAATCTTAGTAATATGTCAGGGACCATGGATGTGTTAGTGAAAAACAGTGATCTTTGCTACTCCTTCCCCACAGATAATGGGTATTCATTTTAAAGGGGACCTTAGAAGGTCAATGCTTGTGCTATTTAATAAATTGACATCACTTTAATGACAGAGACATTGATTTAATTTATTTGATTTAATTTATTTTTAGTGGCAGGTATTTCTGGATGCTAGTCTATATAATACTAGTCTATTGACCTCCCACCCAAAGCTATATTATGCTGTATTCACTGATATATATTCTGCTAACCACAAAAGATTATTGATTACTTGCAACTAAAGTGTTGTTATACCCAAACTGTGTCTAAAACAAAGGTTCCAAATACGCAGTTGAATTTTTATTAGAAACAAACTTGTCAATTTCCTCAATAAGTTGTTTTATTCACCAATTCATTTAATTTTTTAAATGCATCATTTACCTATAAGGTGGTGAGTGTACAATTTAGTGAAAAAATCTAGTATTTTACCTCTAGGGGGAGAGAACTAAGTGGAGGTGAGAGTGAGGGTTGAAAACAAAGGCAGGGCAAGACAAATTAAAAGGAAATTTCAATATAAGGTGACAATTTCAATATTTGCAGCTCAATTCATATCTCATAATCCACATTCTACTAGTTCAAAATCACCTTTTTTATAAAAGCACACATAAAATTTCTACTTTGTTAGATGATAGTGAGTTGGTCAGAAAGCTCAGACTGACCTTTTCTCCATATTTTCTACATATAATCAAATCACAAACTATAGTCAAGTCAGACTCCTAAAATATCTCTTTAATCTAGGTTTCTTTTTCACCTAGATTTTCACAGTAATTCAAGCACCCTAAATCCAGACACTAGTTCACTAGCAGAAACTGCACCTCCACATTCACCCCTAAGTGTCCACTACGACTAATTCTATATAAGGAAAAGAGTAATACTAATTATCTACTTCTCCATTATCAAAACTAAGCAGTGATTATTCATAAGAAGATGATCTCAACTGGTAGATAGTCTACTTCTCTGGCATCCAAGAATGAGAGAGACAAGTCCTTAGTAATTTTTTTTTCTTTTGTCCAAAGAGAGTCAGAACAATACATTTAGGACTTGAAATATCATACCAATAGCAGGAGCTGAAGTTTCTGAAAGCCAGTGCGTATGCCTTGAAAAGGTGATTATATCAGAAGCCAGAACCCACTTGTATTGGCTCTTTTCCTTCTAAAATCTAATCGTAGAAATGTGAATTGAATTATGTAGGTGATGGTAATCATAATGTTTTTCTATCCAATTTATAATGAATCCCACTGTTTTATCCCTGATTTATTTTACCTTTTATAATTAAGATATTCTCAGATATCATGGATTTGGTTTCAGACCACAAAATAAAGTGAGTCGCATGAATTCTTTGGTTTCCCAGAAAATGTGAAAGTTATATTTACATCGTATGATAGTTTAGTGGTTTATTAGTGCTACACTTTGATGGAATTATGTCTAACAAGCAACATACATGCCTTAATTTAAAAGTACTTTATTGCATAAAATGATAACAGTCATCTGAGCCTTTAATGAGTCTTTATCTTTTTGTTGATAGAGGGTCGTCCCTTGCTGTTGATGACTGTAAACTGAACAGGTGGCTGAAGTTTGGGGAGGCTGTGTCAATTTCTTAAAATAAGGCAGCAGTGAAGTTTTCCACATCAATAAATTCTTCCTTTCCAAAACATTTCTCTGTAGCATACAATGCTATTTCATAGAAGTTTACTCATAGTAAAATTTCTTTCAAAATTGAATGGAGTCAATGCTCTTAAAACCTGCAGCTCCTTTGTCAACTAAGTTTATGTAATAGTCTAAATATTTTTTGTCATTTCAACATGTTCACGGAATCTTTACCAGGAGTACTTTCCATCTTAAGAAAGAAGTACTCACACTTTTTTGCTCATCTGTAAGAAGTTCATTCAGCTTTTATCGTAAACTGGCAAGAATTCATTCACATCTTCATTCCCCACATCTAATTCTGCTTCTCTTGCTATCTCCACCACATCTGCAATTACTTCACCGAAGTCTTCAACCCTCCAAAGTCACCCATGAGGGTTAGAATCAAATTCTTTCGAGCTTCTGTCAATATTGATATTTTGAGCTCTCCCCATGCATTATGAATGTTCTTAATGGCATCTAGAATGGTGAATCTTTTCCAGAATGTTTCCAATTTACTTTTCCCAGATTCATCAGAGTAACCACTATCTATGTCATTATAGACTTAAAAAATATATTTCTTGGGCGCCGCCTGTGACTCAAAGGAGTAGGGTGCCAGCCCCATATGCTAGAGGTGGCGGGTTCACATCCAGACTTGGCCAAAAAAAAAGTAAATAAATAAAAATAAAAATATATGTATATTTCTTATATAATAAAACTTGAAAGTCAAAATTACTTCCTCTTGACTCAGGCTAAAGAATAGATATGGTTGGTGTTTGGCATGAAAACGACATTAATCTCCTTGTACCTGTCTATCAGAATTCTTGGATGATTAGGTGCATTGTCAGTGGGCAGCGATATTTCAGAATGTATCTTTTTCTTTTCCTGAGCAATTGGTATCAACAGTGGGTTTATATTATTCAATAAACTATTCACTAAATACATACGCTATCATCCAGGCTTAGTTCTTCCTTTTATACAGAACAAACTGAGTAAATCCTTGTGTGTCTTAGGATTTTCAGAAAGATAGATGAGCATTAGCTTCAATTTAAAGTCAGCAGCTGCATTAGCATCAAACGAAAGAGTCAGACTATTCATTGAAGCTTTGAAGCCAAGTATTGACTCTTCTTCTCCAGCTATGAAAGTTCTAGATGGAAATGGAAGGTTTCTGCCTCCATTATTCATCTTAGCTAGAAATTCTAGTTAATTTTCCATAGCTCTACATCACACTTACTACTTCCCTCTACATTTTAAGGTTATGGAGACATCTTTCTTCCTTAACCCTTGTGAATCAATGAACCACCATCTGCCAACTTCCAACATTTCTTCTCCAGCTTCCTCACCTGTCTGAGCCTTTGTGGAATGGAGTCTTTGCTCCAGAGCAGGCTTTGGATTCAAGGAATGTTGTGGTTTGATCTTACTTTCAGACCCTTAAAACTTTTTCACTGTCAACAGTAAGGGTTTTTATTGGTTTGTTTGTTTGTTTTGGTTTTTGTCATTGATGTGTTTACTGGAATAGCACTTTAAATTCCTTTGAAAATATTTTCTTTGCATTCACAACTTGGCTAACATTTTGGGTCACAGGCCTGGCTTTTGATCTATTTCAGTTTTTGACATGCTTTTCACACTAAGCTGAATTATTTCTAAAGAAAAAGAGAAATGTCCAACTCTCCTTTTCACTTCAAAACTTAGAGGACCTTGTAGGGTTATCAATTGGCCTAATTTTAATATTGTTGTGTCTCGGGGAATACAGAGGACCAAAAGCAGAGAATGAGAAAGAGAGAGAAGAGAGAGAGAGAGAGAGAGAGAGAGAACCACCAGTTCTGGAGCACCCAGGACACACACAACATTTGGTAACTTCTCTGTCTTACATGGCTAACATTTGTGGGATTGGTCCCGAAACAATTATAATAGTGACATCAAAGTTTACTTATCACGGATCATCACAACAGATAAAATAATAATAGAACATATGAAATATTTGGAGAATTACCAAAATGAGACACAGAGACAGAGAATAAGCAAATGCTGTTGAAAAAAATGATGCCGATAGACTTATTTAGCAGGGTTGCCAAAAAACTTCAATTTACTTAAAAAAAAAAAGCAGTATCTGAGAAGCTCAATAAAGCAAAGCACAATAAAATGAAGTATGCCTATAATTAAGCTTAAGCTCACTAAAATAAGATTTCCAGGAGGGCAAGAGATTCTTTTGGTTTTGTTTTCTTTTATTATACATTCTAGAAAAATATCAAGTACTAGTACTTGCACTGTTGAGTGAACAAATACACCTAGATAGGTTTATTTTTCTTTTCTTTTAAGACAAGCAATAAATTACAAACAAAATTATTTTTTGTGACTCTCCACTTTTTAAATTTTTTCGATTTGCCTCACAATAAGAACATGAAGTGTAACACCTATAAGGTAAAATTACCAGTTCTCTGGATTGGTAAAATCCGGAATGTTTAAGGAATCTTAGGTATCAGTGACAAAAATCCAACTGAAACATTAAATAAGAAACTAAATAAGTTTTTCATACAGCTGATAATTCCCAGTGGTGTAATCTTCAGTTCTGGCTAAACAGATGCTCTGTTAGGCCCTCAGGGATGTGAGTCTTCTCAGTTTTCTTCTCCTCTTTCTGTCTGTCTCTTACTCTCTTGCTCTCTCTTTCTGTCACAGTTTTGCTTTTCTATGCACTGACATTTTTCTCAGGCAGACGTCTGCATACGAAATCAAGATGTTCAGCCATTGCACCTTGAGTTTCCAGAAGAAGAGAAAGAATATTTCCTGATACATCATTCAGGTTAATGTTCTAAAGGGAAATAAGATGCTCTCAACACAGGTCAAGTGTCTATCCCTGCACAAACCAATGTACTGCCAAGGTTATGGGGTTATCAATTGGCCTAACGTTAATATTGTTGTCTCCTGCTGGGCTGAAGGCCAAAATTGGGATTAGACTAGCCCCACCCACGATCTGGGTAGGTAGAAAATATTGTCATCAAGTCATCGCCAACAGACATTGCAACATCTTATTTCTTCTCAGATCACACTGCACATCAATCTCATCCCAATTCCTCATTTTCTGTTAGGTTCCTAACAGATTGGCTTACTTTTTTTTTTTTTTTTTTATCAGATGTTCCTTCACTCATGAAAGGTTTTGCACACACTCTTCTCTCTTTTTAGGTTCTATTCTTTTTCTTTCTCTTCATCTTGACTAGCTCATATTTCTTCAGAAACCCTTTACTTAGTGATCCTTTCATGGAAGCCATCAGTGGTTTACTTGGTTAGGGAAAAAAATCCATTGAGGAATTGTTCCCTGTTAGAAAATGCATATGCGTCTTTTCAGAACTTTCCGTCACGGTAATTACTAACTTTCTAAACATTGTTGACCTTTAACCCATTTACCAACGGGAGGACAATATTCTACACTTTTATCTTCCTCAGCATTGCTCCAGCAAGTCACACACTATCTGTCTACACACGGCAGGCACTAAAAATATTCAATAATGAGTGCAAGAAAAAATGGATTATTCAATATTGATTAACTGAATAGTGCAGTGGCAGAACAACTTTTGCAGCAAAGGGCCAGATAGTAAATATTTTAGGCTTTGCAGCAAAGTACAATTACTGTGGCATATTCTGCTTTGGATTTTATTTATTTGTCTGTTTGCTCTTACATAGTCATTACGATTCCTGCTAGATTTTGCCTGTGGGTCACAGTTTTATGACCCTTACATTAGTGTGCAGGTAGCAATGATGATTTCTCTGCCTCTATATTCATAGCGAGATACTAACTGCTTTTGTTTCTGAGCACTTAACTTTCTACTCTGTGTAAACAACTACTGCTCTCAGCTCCCAATTGAGGATCTTAGTGTTGTATTCTCTTCTCAGACCTATTTGTTACTTACTTTTTCTCCCTATAAAGTGCCTGTGCATTTCTTCTAATCTCATGCTGTCTGTGCCACACTGTGCTTTTTCCATTTTTTAGCCAAGTGCACCTGCTGCCCTGGCTTCTTATGACGGTTTCAAATTTTTATGCTGCATCATCATCCCTTCTGTTTTCTGCAGCCTATAGTGTAATATTTCAATAGAAGGGGAAATGTTTATTTAAAATAAACTCGGTAAAACAGACATTCGTAGATTCTGACACCAGGAAAATAGCATGCCATCTGCCCTCCATAAGGAGCTCTTTGCCTGAGGGACATAACTGCATCACCCAGGTAAGCTCTTACTAACCGTGGAAATTGCACTGCAACCTACAAATCGTGGTTGTCATTGCAGACCTTTTGTCCTTTGCTGCCCTCAGTTCCACGGTTCATTCTTAATCCATCTTTTTGCTATTGTATATGTTTAACATCTTTCCCCCTGGAATGCATCAGCCATGAGTCTTGTGAATGGAAAACTTAGAGCATCTCATCCATTATTTTCTTGTACTTTCAGTTTCTCAGTATAAATTGCAGTATCCACTTTTTTAAAAAATAAAAAAAAAAACCACTATGACATGTAAAGTACTGCTATTACATAATCAGAGAGTAATCAGTCAAAACCTAAAGTATATACATAGAAAATGCCGTCTTTATGATGCATAAAGATAAGTGAGCATGCTACATCTTCAAAACTTAAAAAAAGAAAAGAAAAAGAAATCTGTTACCACCTCACTCAAAAAAAGTTCAAGTAAACTGTGGCAAAAATAAGTTGTTTTCTAATAATTACCACACATGCCTATAAATAATACATGGTTTAATACCCCTTCACCAAACATGACAAACGCTATATTAAGATAAATTTTACATGCAGCACAACGTAGGCATCTTAATTTGATGAGCTTCTGTAAATGCAGATACCCATGGAAGGCTAACACAATTAAGATAAAATATGCTTCTATCCCTCTAGAAATTCCCTTATACTCACTTTGCCATCAGTCCCGAGCTCCTCGTAAGTAAACCATTCTTATTTTTATTTCCAGGCATTATTTTTGCTTGCTCATGAGATTTTCATAAACAGAATCATAGACAATGCTTTCTTTTGTTTTTGGATGTTATGATTGAATATGTGTGAGATTCATCCATAGTTTGCAATTTTTTCAGAATTTCATTCTTTTTCATGGCAGAGGATTATTCCATTGTGTAAGTAATGGGTAATGAAAATATGACACTGGGTTCATACATCTCCCTTGAGGGTAAAGTTATCTACATGAATTATTGAAATGCTTCGACAGTAGTGATTTGCCTCTTGTCTCTATTTATTGATTCAAAAGTTTATTGTTATCACTAGGGATTTCTAGGCAAATATTTTATACTTTGGGTTATAATATAACAATATTTTATTATATTTTGTTCGTCTAAATGTTTTAGCTATGACTATTGGGAATTCTTTCAGTTGGCTCCTATTTTCCTTTGACATATTCCCTCATTTATTTAGTGTTTGTGTTTATTTGTTTATGTACTTATTTTCAATGAATAGGTTTCATTTTTAGAGGAGTTTTAGCTGTGTGAAAAAAATTGAGGAGAGATTTCCCACATTTTCCTTCTACATGTATGACAGCACCCAACACAACCTCCCTTAAAATTAACTTCTTTCATTAAGGTGGTATATTTGCTACCATTGATAAAAAATACTAACACATTATTATTATTAACTGAAGCCTATAATTTACAAGGATTCACTCACCATGCTGTATAGTTCCATGGCTTTAGACAAATGTATAATACTATGTACCCACCATAACAGTTCCAAACAGAATAGATTCACTGCCCTGAGCATTTTCTCTGTTCCAACTACTTACTCTTCTCCTTTTCTATTCAGAATACCTGGAAACTACTGATTGTTCCAGGATATGCAATAATATATCTATTCATCTATTGAAGGGTGTTTTGGTTGCTTTTAATTTGGAGCAATTATGATTGCTGTATACACATTGAATGATTGCCATATAAGCTTTTTGGTGGTCTTTTGTATGAATATAAATTTTCTTTTTATTTATTTATTTTTTTACAAAGCAAAAAATTATATAATTAAACAGAGAAATACCTTTCTATAATAATTGTTGAGAGTTCAATATCTCACTTTGAATAATGGATAGATAAGATAAGTGAGAAAATAAAGGACTTAAATAATACAATAAACCAACCAGATCTGACAGAGGTATACGGACCACTTTCCCTAACAATAATAGCAAACATTCTTTTCAGCCCCTGGGACATTTTCCAGGATAGACCCTATGTTACGTCACAAATTAAGTCCTAATAGATTTTTTTAAATACAAATTTTCAATTCATTTTGGTAAATGTCTAAAACAAGGGTTGCTGGATTGTATGATAACATTGTGTTTGGCTTTGTGAGAAACTTTAAATTATCTTCCAACGTGCAACATGGCTGTCCCATTATTCATTCCTACGAGCAATGAATGAAATTTCCTATTTGAATTTTCTTATTCCAGATCTTGCCAGCATTTGATGTTGTAATTTGGCCCTTCTGACCAATGCATAATATAATAATACTTTATTGTTCCTTTAATTTTCAGTTTTCTAAAGACATATTATGCTCAGTATGTACACACACATACACACACACACAAACACGTGTGTGTATATATATCGAGATACTACATATATGAATATTAGCACTTCCAAATTTCTAATACTACAGAATGCTTCAGGTTCATCTTAGAGTCAGATGTTCCTCCATGGAGCACTGGTTCCTTTTACTGGAGAATGCTTGAAAATCAAGATCTTGGTACTAGACATGGTTGTTATTCCTGGGATGTCATTGCTCCATCTCAGTTAACAGAGTAAAGAAATTTATATGTGTGTGTGCTGACCTTTGTAGATAAGCATATCTACAAATTTTCCATGTGCAACCTTTTATGTTACAGCATACATAAATGTGTAGTGATGTCTTCAACACTATTTCATTACCACATGGATCATTCTAATCTCCTTTCTGTGTTTAAATCTAACTTCCTGCTTCGTTAATGTGAAACTGGCATAATCCCACAACAATTACCTGTTCTTTCAATTACAGCTTCCACATATAAGAATATCAGCATGATGAATCCTTAACCCCATAGGAAATAATTTTATCAACCAGAGAATAATGCTTATGTACAGTTCTACCATTAAAGTATTATACAGAATAGTTTCATCACTGTAAAAAAAAATCCCCTGTGTTTCATCTGCTTCTCTGGACTCACCCCAAACTCCTAGCAACCACTGTTCTTTTACTGTCTCTAAAATCTTGACTCTTCAGAATGTCATGTAATTGGAATCACACAGGCTACAATGCAAATTTTGTAGACTGACTTCTTTCACTTATAAATAGACATTCAAGATTTATCCCAGTCTTTTTGTGGCTTGATAGCTCATTTCTTGTTGTATAATATTCTATTCTAAAGATATATCAGAGTTTGTTAGAAGAATGTACCCTGCTGTTGTTGGATGGAATATTCTATGAGAGTTAATTAAATCCAGTTGATTGGATTTACTATTTAGGTTAACTACATCCTTACTGATATTGTGTCTACTTGAACTATCAATTACTGCACAGGGTTGATGAAATTTCTGACTATGATAGTAAATTTCTTTATTTCAAATAAGTACAATAAATACTGGTTCCCTGCATTCAGTGCTCTGATGTTACTTACATAAACATTTAGGGTTGGTATATAATATGAGAGAATTGATTCCTTTATATTTATGTAAGTATCTCATATGGTATCTGGTATGATGAAATATTTTTCATCTGAAATGTGTTTTGTCTAAAATTAATATTGCTACACTACTTTTTTTTTTCAAATTAAAGTTAGCATAGTGTATCTTTCTCTACCCCTTTGCTTTAAGTTGTATAACTCTTTATATTTAAACTATTCATATGTAAACAACAAACAATGGGATACTTCTTATTTTTCAGACACTTTGATAATTTCTGTATTTCAGTTAATGTATTTAGGCAATTCACATTTAAAACAATTACTGAGACAATTGGGCTAATATCTACCATATTGTAACTGTACTGTACTTATTACTGTTCATTGTTTTCCCTCCTTTTTTTTTGCAGTTTTTGTTCGGGGCAAGGTTTGAACCCACCACCTCTGGTATATGGGGCAGGTGCCCTACTCCTTTGAGCCACAGACACCGTCCCAAACATATGGGAGGGGGCACCTGGTTATGAAATGGGTTTTTTCCCTCCTACTTTTCTGCCTTATTTGATTTTAATGAGAATTCTATATAAATCCATTAATCCCCTCTGCTTGCATGAAAATTATATTTTTCTTTAAAAACCACAGTGATTTGCTTTGAGGTTTCCAATATATAGTTTTACCTTCAAAAGCACTGCACTACCTCACATGCCCTGCAGGTATCTTGTATCAAAGTATTCCTAAGTCCTTGCTCCAATTCCTACGGTATTGGTTCCTTTCATTTTACTTACAAATATGCTATAATCACCTAATACTTCATTTCTTTCATTACTTTAAATAAACATATCTCTCAGATGAATTCAGAATAGGAAAAAATAACAGATTTCACTTTATTTATTCATTCCTTGACACTCTTTCTTTATGAATATCTGAGCTTCTGATTAACATATTTTTCTTTTGCCTGGGTACAGTGGATCATGGCTGTGATCCTAGCACTCTGGGAAGTTGAGGTGGGAGAATTGCTTGAGCTCAGGAGTTGGAGACTAGCCTGAGCAAGAACAAGACCCTGTCTCTACTAAAAATAGACAAACTGGCCAGGGATAGTGGCAGGAGCCTATAGTCATAGCTATGCTGAAGGTTGAGGAAAGAGGGTTGCTCAAGCTGAGAGTTTGAGGTTGCTTTAGTTATGATGATGCCACGGCACTCTATCCTGGGTGAGAGAGCAAGACTCTGTCTCCAAAATAAAAATAATAACAATAATATATATATATATATATATATATTTGTGTGTATACATATGTATATATTTAAGAGCTTTAAGAAAAATAATATACATATATATTTTAAGAGCATTTAAGACCCCTTAAGGGTTTTCTTTAATCTTTCTTTTTTCATAGCAGGTCTTCTCTAGAAGAATTTTCTTAATTCTTGCATGTATGAAAATGTCTATTTCCCCTTCATTTGTGAAGGAAAACAATTTTCACATAGAATTTTATGTTGGTGTTATTTTAAAATAACATTTTAAATATTTCAGTTCAAATACATGTGCTTGCTTCCACAGTGTTTGATGAGAAGTCCATTGTAATTTTTATCCCTGTTTTTCCTTAGGTGAGGTTTTGCTTTTTTCGTACTACTACGACTTTCTCTTTGTCATTGGTTTTCAGAAGTTTGATTGTAACATATGTAGGTGTAGGGGTGCTCTTGGGGGTGGGTAGAGTCATACTCTGTTACTTGGGCTAGAGTCTCTAGCTCACAGAAACCTCAGCTCCTAGGTTCCAATGATCCTCTTGCCTCAGCCTACAGGAGCACACTACAACACCTGGCTAATTTTTCTACTCTTAGTAGAGATGAGGTTTTGTTCTTGCTCAGGCTGATCTTAAGTCCTGAGTTCAAGGGATCCTCCTGTCTCCTCCACTCCTTTAGAGTGCTAGGATTGTAGATGTGAAACATCATACCTGGCCAGCTATTGGCATTTTTATTGTATTTATTTTACTTGGTTTTCTCTGACCTACCTAAATCTATACTTTGTTGTCTATCCAGTTCTACCGTATTTAGAGACCTTGTCTCTAAAAATAGCCAGGCATTGTGGCAAGCACCTGTAGTCCCAGGTACTTGAGAGGCTGAGGCAAGAGAATAGCTTATTCCCAAGACCTTGAGGTTTCTGGGAGCTGTGACATCATGGCACTCTACTAAGGTTGACAAAGTGGGACTCTGTCTCAAAAAAAAAAAAAAATCATAATCTTAGGGGATACAGATGTTTTATTAACATGCTTTGCTTTCATACAGATCATGTCTAAGTTACACATGTAAGTGTACCTTTTATCCAGATAGTGTGCACTGTACCCGATAGCTGTGTATTTCTCCCTTCCCTGTTACCCCCTCCCCATTGATCTTCATTGAGATTTACTCCTGTAAGTGCATTTAAATGTTGATCAATTAGTTCTAATTTCACATTAGTACATGCGTTTGTTTCTCCGCTCTTGTGATGTTTGGCTTAGAAGAGTGGTTTCCAATTCCATCCAGGTTGTCCAAAAAATACTAGATTGCCACTTTTTAAGGCTGAGTAGTACTCCATATTACACGTGTTCCACGTTTTGTTAATCCGTTCATGTATTGGTAGGCACTTAGGTTCTTTCCACATCTTTATGATTGTGAATTGGGCTGCTATAGACATTCAGATGTGGGATCCTTTTGATAAAGTTACCTTTTTCCTTTGGGTATACCCAACTGTGGGATTGCTGGATCAAATGTTAGGTCTACTTTAAGTTCTTGGAAGTATCTCTGCACGATTTTCCATAGAGGCTGCACTATTTTGCAGTCCCACCAGCAGTATGTAAGTTCCTTTTTCTCTATGGTCACATTAGCACCTATTGTTTGGGGACTTTTTAATATGAGCCATTTTCATTGTAGTCAGGTGGTTTTGATTTGCATTTCCCTAATGTTTAGAGGGGTTGGACTTTTTCATGAGTTTATTGGCCTAATAAACTGAAATTAAATAGGTCTTTTGTGCAAGCATTTGTCATATTCTGGCTAAGAACTGGATTGTGGTTAATGTTTGCTATAGCTGTAGTTGCCAGAAACTTCAATCTCCTTGTTTATTCTTGTTCTTTTTCTCACTTAACTTTGAGCTTCCCTCAGTACTCTTGCTCTGCTTCTTGAACCTTCTTAAACTGCAATCCAATGCTACTGTGAAGGAACCCTGCTATTTTGCTGAAACACTGATTGTTATGGTGGTCAGGCATAGAGGAGGGGAAACATTTCATGATGTCATGATTAAATCTTAGGCTTTTAGTGAGCTTTTGTCTGTGGGTTGTGACTTTCAGAAGCATTACCTCAAGCAGTGTTGCTTTTACTCCCCTTGTGTGGGACAGTAAACTACGGGGCATGGATTGAGAAGAATGATCTTTTCTCCCTGGGATAAGGCTGTGGTGAAATATTTTTTGTTGTTGTTGCAGTTTGGCCAGGATTGGGTTCAAACCCTCCACCCTCAGTATATGGGGCCAGTGCCCTACTCACTGAGCCACAGGCGCCGCCCTGTGGTGACATATTTTCACTCTCGAGAATAAAGGCCTTGATAATGGAGAATGCTCTCAGAATGATTAATTTTCTCCTGCTGCCAGAGCCATAGGCCATGTTTAAGAGTAGAGTTTTTGAAGATAAAGACCACAAACTTGTAGAGCCCCACCAAGATCACATTGTCAGTAGTTTGGCACTCTCAGGCTAGGCTACATATCAACCCCAGCAAGTCACCAAAATTACTCTTAAATGTCAACCCAGATTACTCCAAGTGAGCAGATCTCTGCTTTGAATCTCTAAATTTGCCTGTGATTCCGGATCTCAGACTGGATGGATTACTAAGAAATTTTAGTTTCTTTGTTCTCCGATGAGTCTAACAGAAGTTGTTCTCTTTTAGTTTGTTAATTTATTTTTTGATGTAAATAGGGGTGCAATGACTTTAAGCTAACTTTAAGCTAGTTACATATTAGAAGCAGAATTGAAGGCAAAAGTCTGGATATTTTTAGTTTGATGAACAAAATTTATCAATTTTTTTCCTTCTATATGTCATTTTGTTGTTGTTGTAGCTGTTCTAAGAACGTTTTGTCTACCCTCACATCACAATGACGCTTTCCTAAATCACTGATTATATGGCTTTAACATTTAAAGTTTACCATCTATGTGAAATTAAATGTGGGATTTATAATTTTAAAAAGTTGAAGATCATCGATCATCTTCTTTCAAAATATGTCCAGTCCACTCAGCACCATTGGTTCAAAAGGCATTCCTATTAGCCTAAACTTCCTTGGCACTTTTGTCGAAAATTAATTGTCTAAATATAAATGTGGACTATTTCTTTTCCCTGTTTAATGAGCCACTGATCAGGTTTACAGACTTTAGGCTAATGCTACACTTTCTTATTTCTGCATCTTTAATGTTTACATCAAACATTTTAATTAATAAAGTTTAAATAAACAAATTTATGTATTCAGTATCAAATATTAAATTACAATTATTAAAAATAATTTAACAGAATAAAAATAATAATCTTTTATATTGCTTGATACAGTTATCTTTTCAGGGCTCTTCATTTATTCCTATGTATCCAAGCTTCCATTTTGTGCAATTTCCCCTATATTCTGATAATATACATTAAAATTGTTTGTAGTGCAGGAATTTTCTAATTTTCTTGACTTTTTTTCCCTTAAACTTCATTATTTTGTCTACTTGTATAAAGAATATATTCACTGGATATTTAATTCTGGGATGATTTGTTTCTTTTGTACTATTATGTACTAATTATCTTCTTTCCAATAAAAATTCTACAGTGTTTCCTGTCATTTTCCTCTGTATATAGAGTGCCTTTTTCTTTATCCAGTTTCAAATGGTTTCGAATCATTGTTTTCTAGCAGTTTGTCCATACGAATCTTTCTCATCCCGAGTGAATTTCACAAGCCCATCAGTACATTTATAATATCTGTATTATGTTATTTTTCTATTGATGCATAACAAATTATTTCAAACTTGGTTTCTTAATATAACACCTATTTATTATTTCTATTTTGTAGTTCATAAATGTGGGTACATTCTATTGGTTTCTTTACATAGGATATCACAAGGCTAAAATCAAGGTTTCAGGTGGGCTGGTTGTTAAACTATACGATGAAAATAATCCACTTCAAAGTTCATTCTCATTTTTGGTAGAATTAATTTATTTGTCATTAAACACTATTTTGACTTTCTATCTCTTGGCTGCTGGCTATTTTCAGCTTTTAGACATAGACCCTGCTCAGTTTCTAGAAGCCACTCCCTAGTCCTTCCTCATGGACTTTTTATTATTATTATTATGTCATTTGTACATAAATCATGAATACATTTATGCCATTATAGGAATCAATGTGTTGATTACTTATACAAATTGGAGTGCTTACATCCTACTGAATAACATAGCCTTCACCTCATTTACCCACTTACAGTGTTAAGATATTTGTGTTCTAGCTCGGCGCCTGTGGCTCAACAGGCTAAGGCGCCAGCCACGTACACCTGAGCTGGCAGGTTCGAATCCAGCCCGGGCCGGCCAAACAACAATGACGGCTGCAACCAAAAAAAAAATGGCCGGGCGTTGTCGCGGGCACCTGTAGGTCCAGCTACTTGGGAGGCAGAGGCAGGAGACTCGCGTGAGCTTAGGAATTGGAGGTTGCTGTTAACTGTGATGCCACAGCACTCTATCCAGGGTGACAGCTTGAGGCTCTGCCTCAAAAAAAAAAAAAAAAAAAAAAAAGATATTTGTGTTCTACTCCTGACAGATCCAACTTGTACTTGCAATATACTCCATAGGGGCAGTCCCCCTATTAACCCTCTTTTTATCGACCCACCACCCTCCCTTCCCCTCTCCATCCTGGGCTATAGTTGTGATTCATCTTTCATATGCAAGTGTGAGTGATTATAAATTGTTTTCATAGTAGAACTGAATACATTGAATATTTTTGTTCCATTCCTGAGATACTTTACTAAGAAGAGTATTTTCCAGCTCCATCCATGTAAATGTAAAAGAGGTAAAGTCTCCATCTTTTTTAATGCTGCATAGTATCCCATGGTATACATATACCACAATTTATTAATTCATTCATGGGTCAGTGGGCACTTGGGCTTCTTCCATGACTTGGCAATTATGAATTGAGCTGCAAGGAACATTCTGGTGCAAATATATTTGTTGCCAAATGATTTTTGGTCTTTTGGATAAACACCTAGTAGAGAAATTGCAGGATCATACGGCAGGTTTACATTTAGATCCCTGAGTGCTCTCCACATTTCCTTCCAAAAGGAATGTACTAGCTTACATTCCCACCAGCAGTGCAGAAGTGCTCCCATTTCTCCACATCCACGCCAACATCAGTAGTTTTGGGATTTTGTGATGTGGACTACTCTTACTGGAGTTAGATGTTATCTCAGAGTGGTTTTGGTTGCATTTCCCTGATGATTAAAGATGTTTAGAAGAAGGCAGAAGTGCTACACTGGCATGTCAAGTCCTTCTTCTGCTCTAAATCACTACCACCATCCCCGAAGGCTGCCTTCTTCTAAACAGCTAATTTGCTTAGATTAGGACCCCCTGGATAATTTTCCTCTTGACTAAAATTCAAATGATTAGTATATTAGTCAAGATTATCCAATAAAAATCCCAGAACAAGTAGGATTTATATGCAAATAAAGAGATTTGTTAAAAGCAGTTGACTTGTGATTTCAGAGATTAACAAATTTATCTCTCCAGTATGACAGCCTGAGATCCAGTAGATTAGGTGGCATATTTCAGTCTGAAAGCTGGTAGACAGGAGACCCAGCAAAGCCTGTGGGGTACTGTCAACCTGCAAGCCTTCAGGCTGGAGACCCCAAAGAACTGATGTTTCAGATGAAATCTGAAGGCAGAGCGCTGAAGAATTCTTCCTTGTTTGGAAAGGCCTGTTTTCCTATTATATTTGGGCTTTCAGCCAATTGGATGAGTCCTACACACATTACGATGGGAGATATTTTTACTCAAGTTAATCAATTTAAATATTAATATCATCCAAAAACACCTTTTAATTTGGCGCATAAAGTTAATCTCACAGGTATGAACCTTAATTATATTTGCTAAATCTTTTTTGCAGCGTAATACAGCAGTCCTGGTGATATATCTCTTCACATTACAAGGCCCAGAACTAGGAGAGTAAATTGATGGACCATTTTAGGATTCTGCAATCCACACTTTTTTAAGTTCTTCTCTGATCATTCCATCATCCGTGTCATCTCAATTTCAATTTTTACTGACTACTTTTTCTCTTGATTTTTGATTACTTTCTTTGTTACTTTACTTATGTTTTACCACATACTGGATAGTGTATATGGCACATTGTAAACTGTGAATTCTGTTGCCTTCTTCAGAAATATGTTCATTTTTGTTCTAGTATAAAACTAAATTACTGTCTTTTAAAATTATCTTAAATTTACGTAAGTATGGTGGTGTGCTTTTCTTCTATAATTTGGCAAATCCTTGAATCCCAAATTTTAGCCATAATTTTAAAGTGTAGCCATTCCTGGTGTAAGTGAGGAGCCTTAAATATTTACCATATACATTCAAATGTTTGAGGAATGAAAGTTCATACTTTGACTTTCTCACAAATCAGCTTTTTCAACCCTGAAGTTGTTGCTTTCTTAAGTTTTTAAATGTCCTTTTGACGTGTGCAGGCCAGAGTTCTCTCAAGGATTTAAAGGACTTGTATCCAAGGTTTAGCATTATCTCCTATGGATGGCTTTCTTCTCCATAGGATTTCCTTGTTTAATTTCCATCCACTCTGGTGTCCTAGAATACTATCTTTCAACATCCTAAATTAATAAGATGATATCTTCCTGCTTGAGTTCTGGCCATATGTTTCATGGACTGGGGTTTGAATCATGTTGGAATATTGTAAGAATGCAAGTTCACCGAGCGTGTTTCCCTTTTCTTCAAGGATTGCATTTATGTAAATTTTTATCTGATTTCTTGTTCTTCCAGTGGTTTCCTTCCAGTAACTTTCTAGTTCCTCTCTTCAGATAATTGAGGTGAGTTTATTTTTTCATGAACCTGAGTTTACAATGTCCAGATGTTATCATTTCTCTCTGAAAGGATTTTTCTCATACCAGCTGCTACAGAACTGTGTTGCTTTTACCAAACCATAATCTCCTATTGATATTTTATTTAGAATTCTAACAAATATTCAGATGATATAAACAATATCAATAATAATTTTATGATAGGTTATCCCCATATTTGGAGATTTAATTTAAACTTATTTAAGTTTAAATGCAAATTATGCTCTCAAACTTTCCTATGTTTACCTATATGCATGTATATATATGCAAATACACGCACCCTTACACATATACACATTCTTAGTGGAAATGGAATTTCTTACAACTATATCATAAGGAGACATTTTCTACCTTTTAATTTACATTATTCAAAATAAAAACAACTAGTCTTTACCCAAACATACATCCTAAACTATCCAAATTGTTTATGCCTCTGAGATCTAATTCAATTTTGATCTTCCAAATAAAGATTTCTTCAACGACTGTGAACTCTCACTGATATTTAAAACATGATTTAGCACTACTTTCCATACTGACTTGGCTTTTCACTTTTTGAGTCATATATATTACTCATGCCATCTCAACTTAAGAGCAAATTGCTTAAAGATAAGTACAAAGTTTAAGCCTATTTTTAAAACAGTTCACAGTGGAAGGGAAAGAGCTTAATATCTATATTCAAATAAATGTAAGTTGCAGTTCCTAGCTAATGCTTGGCTGTGTCACTGACACTTTATCTGACCTCAGTTTCTCTCTCTAAATAATGCCATTGTGGGGCGGTGCCTGTGGCTCGAAGGAGTAGGACGCCAGCCCCACATACCAGAGGTGGCGGGTTCAAACCCAGCCCTGGCCAAAACTGCAAAAAAAAGAATAATGCCATTGTGCTGTGGCTTGTAAGTTAGTCTAGATATATTATCACTTTCTCTAGGATTTTATCCACAAGATACATTGTCTGATGGTTTGTAAGTTGTTTTATCTTTGTTATCATTTTCTCTGGGATTATATCTTAATTTAATCATATGATGCTTTTTTTTTAATGTGTACTCATAATAATTAAAAATAAAAAGTTGTAAAAATCTAAAAATTATTTGCTAATTGAGAAATAATTCTCTTCTCTTCTTTTTCCCAGTGTGCTATGGGTACTAAAAGTGAATTAGGGCCATGTGCATTGGTTTATTCCAACACCTTCCACAATGAAATTTTAACACTTCTGTATTAATAATCCTAAATAAGAGTTCCTAAAATGCTTGGAATCAGGAGGGTTTCAAATTTTGGATTTCTTTGGACTTTTGAATATGTGTGTGCATAATGATCTTGAGGGCAGGACCCAAGTCAAACATGGAATTCTTTTATGTTTTATATACACATCATACACATAGCCAGGCAGTAATTTTACTTCTCCCTTACAGATGAAATATTAACTGTGTATTGTTTGCCTACATTTTGAATATAACCCATCCCATGACATGAGGTGTGGAATTTTCCACTTGTGGCAGCATGTCAGAGCTCAGAAAGTATTGGATTTTGGAGCATTTGGGATTTCCAGATAAGGGATATATCACTAATAACAATACTGAAGATTACATAGATATTTTAAGACTTGCATAGGATATCAAATTGAAAGCACCAGTGTGGATAAATAATTTCAATATGAAATGAGTAGGCTGCACAGAAACATAACTTCTAAATCTTTGAATTTGATTTGAAGTGATACTAGGCTTTATTAGTTTTGTAATTTGCCTCAACCATCTGAATAGAATGCCTGTCTTTTAATAAACAGAAGAATCAGCTTTGGGGAATTTAGAAAGCTTTCCCTTGGGGAAAAATAAAAGCCAGGTATTTTTTTCTAAGAAATAATTACTACAACAGTCTTTTAAATTGTGAATTCTTGAACTAACTGCAATAATTAGATTTTGATGAGAGAGAAATGGGATGATACTTTATTTAGTTTACCATAATAAATAAGCTCACGTACCGCACTTTCCCTCCCTAGACACTGACTTTCCCCATTGTCTGAAAAGTGTGAAATAACTTGTACAAACACCATATTACATTCGGCCTATGATTTACATGAGAAGTTGAAAGCATTTATTCGATTTACTTAAGCTGTCAGCATATCCTCCTGTCTTTCACCTTAACTCTCTCTTCGCTACTGCCATCTTCTCATCTTTTTCCGGGTGCAAACCAATCTGGAAAATAATCCAAAACCTATATTTTAATAATGTGGAATGAAAAACAAAAACCTGTTTTTATAAGCATCATTGTGATTATGTCAATCAAATAGTGATGTTATATTTTTCAAATTAGTGCACATTTAATTCTATGGGATTCTGATCAAATAGGGATTTGTGAGAGTTTAGAAGATAGCTAAATGAAAACTTCGGGGAGATACTAAGTTTTGATCAACGCATTTTTAATTGCTGAAAAATGTGTTGGAGATAATTGATGGAGTTAGACAAGTTTTAATTTGAAGTTGTTGAATAAAAGAACCTTTTCTTTATTTCCTTTTAATTCCAAGGCAAAAAGTATGTTTTGTTACTAAGTGTGCAAAACGTATTGGATTTTGTTTTTGTTTCCCTATATGTTTTTTTTTCTTTCTCTAAACTTATGCACCCATTCATTTTCTAAAGATGATAATGATGATGATAAACATTATTTTCTTCAGTTGTTAATTTTGAAGAATACCACGTTATCCTATACTATATGTGGTAAGCTTAATAAATGAATAAATAATTCATTATTTTTCTACAGAAATAGATTTTTAAAGTTACATATGAGAAAGAAGAGCTTTTTATAAAATGTTGGTAATATGAATAGTAGGAGAAAAGAAGGGATGTTATAATTATTTAAATCTCTTTATCCAAGTGCTAAGTTGCTAATGTCTGGTTCTGTAATATAGGTAATTTTCATGTTTCATACATAGTAAAAATGAACTTACATACTTCCCTTTTATTTCAAATAACAACTTTGTCTCGAGTATTCATTAAGCCATATAATTATTAAAATGTACTTATGAAACAGAAACTACTACTTTTTATCCATTTTACAACGGTGAAAATGAGTTGCAGGAAGCGCAAGTGGCTTTTCTAGCATTTTACAACTAGTTGATAGGAAAGCCAATATTTGGAGCCTGGAATTTTTGCTGCAGCCTCCATTCTTTTATCTGTTTCATTAATCTTTCTAATAACTAGTAGGCCTTTCACAGAAAAAGAAAAAAAGAACTCTAAAAATGTACAGGTTGCTAAACATGAACAGCAAGAAGCTAAATGCCGAAACAGCCACAATGTGTGGTGTGTTGACGAATGTCTTATTTTCCTGCTCCATCAGACTCGAGGAGACTTTTGAGCTGCTATAGTGATCAAAGGAAAATCAAGACTTATCTGATCCCTTCTCAGTGTATATATGTCGACCTAAAACGGCCAGGCACTAGTGTGGATACGCAGATGGATAATGTTTCTAAAACCTGGAAGTGGCCAGGTCAGAGTGTAAAACATACAAATACAGTTTACATATACATAAGGGAAAAGGAAAGGAAGGTGCATTAGCAATAGATTCAGATAAGAAATTAAAAAGATATTTTTGAGGTGGGCTGGGAAAGTAATGAAGGCATATAAGGGTGACTTCCGAGAATTAGGGCAGTTCATGGAAATGAAAAGAAAAGCCAATTAGGAACCAAAATGTTGATAGGTCATTTTGATTCCTATCAATGCACTCTGATTTTAAACTGCATGAAGACACCACACATATAAACACACACACACACACACACACACACACACACACAAATGTTGAAAGCCAAAAGTGCTTACCAAAACACTATATTTCTATTTTAAGACAACATTGGAGCTTATGTCTTATTATCTTCCTAAATAGAAATTCATTCTACATGATATTACTAACCCATAATGATTTGAGAGAACTTGTTGCTGGTATGCTAGGGATGAAGCTGTCTTACTACCTTATTACACAGAACATTTCCCATTAAAACACTCACTAGACAGGTACTTGAAACCAGCTTAGCCTAGATAGCCTTACTCCAGAGTGGAGCTTTACATGGGCCTCTTTCCCACTTCTTCCTTTTTTTTTTTTTAGGCAGAGCAATTTAACTCACGTGCAACCGTTTGAGTCCTATGCCTCTGTCGAATCACTAAATTGCTGCTTCTCTGAGCTCTTTTACAATGACAGTCATCAAACAAACAAAATTAAACATTATCTCTCCACCAAAAGCCAAGCATATTGAAAACTGTTAAAAAATATATTATGTGAGGTCATAGTAATATGCATTCATAACTGAATACATAACTGAATATAGATAATTTTTTCAAGGAAATGCATATGTATACAGTATTAATGTAAATATTTTAATTTTAGATATTTCAAAGCTCCTCCCCTGAGAACTCTAAGAAACATTTTTATAGTTATATATCCTTTGATTAAATCTTTGATTTATTGAAATGAAATACTTAGCATTTCAAATGAATCTATGTATTTTTCATAAAATGAAACAAATCAAAAGTCATGTTAGCACTAATAATCATTCATTTTCAATAGACTAAAGCTATGTTTGATTTACTGATAACTAATGTTTATATAGTCCTTTTAAAATCAGAAATAATACAATATATCTATGTTTTTGAAGATAATATGTTAGTTTTTATTTTAAAGCCTTAGGAAATTAAAATGACTATATTTTAAAGTAAGCTAAAAAAAAAAAAAAAAAAAAAAAGCTTTATCTTATTTTATTGGACCAGTAGAGTTTCAGTAAGACTGGGCCATATAAGCAAGTATATTATGAAATCAACACTGTTTTGTATTAATAAAGCAGATTACCTAGGTCACTACTCGAAAATCCTTAACAATTTCAAATGTTTTCACATTGCTAATTTTATAGTGATAATACTATCTACTGAAAGTAAATACTAAAAGAGATGGGGTGACTTTCCCCTCCATTTTAAATGGAGTCCCTTGCACAGTGTCACACAGCCATTGAACGACAGTGATATAATGCTGCCACAAGAACAGACGTAAAATATCTCACCATATCTTACATTAAAAAATTAGGTGGCACCTGTGGCTCAAAGGAGTAGGGCACCAGCCCCATATGCCGGAGGTGGTGGGTTCAAACCCAGCCTCGGCCAAAAACCACAAAAAAAAAAAGTAAACATTTGCAACCACTATATTACTATCACTGTTGCCAAATGAGGGAGAAAAAAAGAGAGGTGAAAAAATGGTTGTGAGTCTCTGCTGAGATTAGTATATTGCATGTGAGGCAAATATATTTTAGTTTATATACTATCAATTAAGCATCAAAAAGACATATAAGTGTTTTATTTAAAGTAAACTTTTCTAAATGACTATTTTTCTGGCTAGACCTAGTCAGTGTCTACATTACATTTGCATAACTCAGGACTAAAAGATCAATGGAATTTGTCCAAAAGCTGTCAAAAATATTATTTAGCATTTTGGAAATGAGTTGACTACCTTTTCCCCCTTTAATTTCAACTAGTTATTTTGTTGGTACAGCCACAAAGAGCAAAGCTTATGTATTTTAAAGCAGCAAAATATAGCTTTATATTGCAGAATATTTTATGCAGACTGTTATATTATACAGTCTTTCATTCTCCTAAAAATGTCGTTGAATGAGTTTGTGATTATTTGGCAGTTTTTCATTTATATTGACCAGTAATGAAAATGTAACTGTGAGGGAAAAAGATAAGACATTGTCAGATGGTGATCAATTTATAGAAGAATTTGCCATGTAATGTTATATAATTGAAACAATATTTAGAAGAGATTATTTTAGAAGAAAGTCTTCCTGAAGGCATACATATGGAACTTTATTTCAAACTGCTTGTGCTAGAATTTTATTGAAAACAAATTATTTTAAAATTTTTATTAATATTACCCCTTCAAAACAATGAGTACTACTTCTATTATGATAATAGCTTTGAGTAGACAAAACATCTGGTAATAACTGTGCACGAATATGGTTGTGCTATAAGAATATGGCACTGAAAACGAGTTTCATGTGAGTCTCTTTGATTCTTAATCTCATATGGATCTTTAAAATGAAAACATAGGCAAAACAAACAAACAAACAAAAACAAATACCCCTGAGTCACTAAAGCTTGGGCTAATACTCTCCCAAGAGCCTTCACTGTAGCTCCTAATCTTATTCAGTATCATACATTAGAAACTTCCAAAACTCAGATTTTGAAGGAGAGGAAGAAAGTCCTGTGCAAGGTTTCCTAGGGAAGCCATGAAGGGAAAGGAGCTGAAATAAAATATTCTGGGCTGCTTACCATTTTATAGATGAAAAATAAAGGCCTTTGGTTTCCTAAATCCTCATTCACTCTGTAGTTATTGTTTGTGTGTTTTCTGGAAAAAAAAAACACATATTATACATATTACATTAAGTTAAAACTCTGTATTATTTTAGCTTTTTTATGAACTTATTATTCTGTGTTCTACTGTGCTTTTTTGTAGATAAGGAGATATAAATTTCTTTGGGGAATTGAAACATATACTAGATGAAAAATAATCATATTTTAGAACTCTATTTCAGGGAAAAACGATCATGATGAAAATTTCTTTCTAATCTACATTGACCCATGTGCCTTGACCTTTGTTAAATAAGTTACAGCCTACAAAGCTTCAATAATTCTGCGTTACACATAAAAACTGGTTTCTCACTTGGTGAGGTCACTGTTAATCAAAACAAAATAGCTGAGGTCATTGGTTTATTTTCCACTATACCCTTAATTCCATCTTTCAGCCACAGTTTCATACCCTAACCTTGGAAAGTGCTTTTGAAAATGTAAATATTTGTTGTTGTTGTTGTTTTTAATTTGGGGAATGAGGTAAGAGAGTATAAATGGAAGTGTTGAAATTTCACCAGTCCCTTATTAAAAAAGAAAAAAATGATAAAACTGCAAATGATAAGACCTACAAAGAGTGTTGATAAGGAATATAATATGATCCAAGGAATCCCACATAAATGTGCATTATATGCAAACAAATGTGGTCTCATGATTGAATCCTCTACTTTAAACATGCAGCTCCAGTTAGAAAGTCCCTGAGACACCAAAGGACATGGGATTCAGTGTGCTTCCAATTCTGTGACAGCAGGCACAAGAATAAATGAATGTGTAAGTATGTAGTTGTTCGACAGCTCCCTATTTTGCTAAAAATTGGCATTTTGATATTGAACAAGGAATACTCTTTTCCTAACTCAGTTTATTCAACCTCAAATGATGAATTTGGAGATATTTACTCCCAAATTTCTAACCATATCTAAGATAAGATGTAATTAGTTAGTTAACAATCAATATATCATTAATATAAATAACATGTAATCTAGTCACAGACTAAAAGATAAAGGATTATCAAGCAGGAATCAGAAAACACTTTTAAATACTACAATTAGTTCTTTCTCTAATGTTTTGTATAGGATATCAGGAAAAAAATTGTTGAGTTAAAGTGATAGGCGAATATTAAGATGTAAAAACTAGTGATTTCACCTCTATGTAAAATTACTTGTATTGATAATAAATGTATGAAAGGTAGGGTACCGTAACTCACCCCTATAATCTCAGCCCATTGGGAGGCCCAGGCAGAATGGAACACTTAAAGCCAGGAGCTTGAGAACAGCCTGGATAATATAGTAAGACCCTGCCTTGGGAGGCCAAGGCAGGAGGATCTCTTGAGCCGGGGGGTTTAAGGTTTCGGTCAGCTACAATTACTCCAATGTATTACAGCCTCAGCCACAAAGCAAAAGCCCATCTCTAAAAATAAAAAAGAAAACAACAAATGTAGGGAAATATTAAAATTAGTAATTTCACCTGGTACTAAGTACATGTATTTGTTTCTCCATTCCCATGAAGTTTTACTTAGAATAGTCTCCATTTTCACCAAATATGATGATCATTCATAAAAAAGGTATGGTCCACTGTTTTGGTGGGGGGCATGTTTAGAGCTTTGTTTAAATTTGTGCAAAAAACATTGTATGTAAACAAAATGTGTGTACCTCCTAATACTCTGAAATTTTTTTAAATGGAAAATTCGTAATTTCATGATTTTACTTGGTGAGAAAAAATACCCTTATAGAACTAAATTATTATGCTAAACAAATACTTGGGAAGTAAAACTGAACATTTCTGTTTGGACATCTCTAAATTTTAGACACTAGGAAAAGAAAAAAAAACCTGTAGATTAATTACAATCTTAGCAAGGATAACATTGTGGTTTCCTTGTATACCTATTAGTCATATCACACATTAATTTTTAAAGACAATGAGATTAACAGAAACTATTCTGCACCAGTAAATTTTACAGTGATTTCAATAAGTTTAAGACTAGGAATTTATAATGTTATCAAAATTTCAGCTTTGTAGAATATACACTTTTATGTGAAACAGAAATTTTTTATGTATAAATGACATTTTAATGCTGGACAATTGATAAGAATATTTTGCTATTGATTCAGTAACTAGGTCAAGACTTAGCTGGTAATAAGAATTATTATTAGCTATTTGATATTGCCTATAACATTTTTTTTTTTTTAATGCATGTGGCAACCTTCACACCATGCGCTTAGAAGAATTTTCCTGGTGATTATTCTGGGCCTCACAGAACCATGCAGGATAATCTGCACATCTCACTATTCTTACCTTAAACTCGTCTGCAAAGTCTCTTTTTTCATGTAAGTTACTACAGTCACAGGTTTCAGGAATTATCATGTGGACGTATCTGTGAGCCATTTTGTCTCCCTCACCCTGCTTCATTTTACCTATAGCTCCTAACAGTATATGTCATATTATTTGCTTATTTCCTTATCTGTCGGTCTTTCCTTAGTTGAATGCAAGTATCTCAAGAGCAAAGTCTTTGTATATTCTGTTTATTGCTATATCTTCAAGGCCCAGAATACTACTTGAGTTTTGGTAGGCATTAAGGATATATTTTATCAATGAATAAATTTCAGGTGTCTCTAATAACCAAAACACGTTAAGTTATGACAAGGAATAGTAGATTCAATATTTAAATCAGGAAATATTACTCAAGAAATTTATGATTTGATTTGAATATAAGAGCAGAATTAACACAAATATAATAAAATATGTATGTCATGTTTTCATTGGAGCAATCTATCTGCAAAACACCATGTCTCATAGTCACACATGGAAAGATAGGTTAAGGAAAGAAAAAATTTTTGTACTGAAAGTTTGTAGCCAGATTAAAGTTCTATATTTTATATTAAAAATCACACAATGCTGTATTAGCTTTAAATTGCATTACCATCCTCACCCCTTGAATTTTCCAAAGTGTGTATGGGGATAAGAAGCTGGAGAAAATCAATGAAATATAAGCATTTCATACTAAAAGTATTGTACATCAATGTCTTCTAATTGAAATGTGTTAATACTCATTAAAATAATTACCATCTAAATGCATTCCCTTCTGTGTGAGTCTGTGTGGTCCTGATTTTTATCATTTGACTTTTGTCTCAACATTGTATTTTTGATGGATTGTGCATAAAAAACATCTAAATGTTTCCCCCTCCATATTGATTAGGTTTAAAACTGGGAATATGCTATCTTGTCTCCATTCTAGACTATGGGAATCAAGGTGAACACAAAGGATAAATGATGGTAATCATTATTCAAACAAAGCTCTATTAATAATTACCTGTAATTTACTTCATTTTATGGTGTCCCATAGCCATTTATGCCTGACTATATACTATACAGAAATTAAATACATTCACATATTACATATGATACACATGGCTATATCAATATTGCTGAAACAATTGCTGATCTGTATGTGGTAATGTTAATAACTTCATGATACTGTCAATGGTTTCTATTCATGTATTCTTTTCTTAAGAAACATTTTAAAAATAAAAATGAATTAAATGATAAATTATAGTGATTATAGACATAAACAGAGAAGCACTGAAGAATGCGTGTGGGACATTTGGACCCACTGAAGGGATAGTGGACCACATTCCTACTTTGTACATCTTATTTTCCACCCAGGTTTTGTGCAGGAAATCAGCACCTTACTGTGGGCATGACTGCCTGTGCCAAGTCAGACCAGAAGCCTCAACTGACACGAAAAATCTTGGAGATCTGCAGATGGTGTGCCTAAGATTCAAATTCAGTTCTGTCCCACTGTTAAGACTGCCAAGGGTAAACAGGTCACAAGGAAGTGGCTAAGTGTGGGGAACAGAAGCTGAATTGGAGCTAGTAATCACAGTGCAGGAGGAACCAAAAGGCAGGTGGAAACTGTTTCCTGGTGGGAACATAGACAGTAAGGAGCACCTAGTGACCATTAATGACCTTCTAATTAACAAATGATGGGTGGCAAAGAATTCTGAGAAAAACACATAGGTAGAAAGGGAAATTGTTACATAACCAATCTGTTATATAACCTATTATGTAATCCATTATATAATCTCAACCTGTCAATCACCCTGAAGGTGAGAAATGAAAGCCATTCCTCCCAGACGGAAGTCAAGACAAGTTGGTGAGTACATAAAAATAGGCATGTTCTCAAACTCGGGGGCCTCTCCCTCTGAAATGTATTTTTGCTTTACAAAGAAATGTGTGTGTGATTGCATGGCACCTGTGACCACTTCATCATTGACTGAACTCTACCAGTACCTGTTCTTTCCCCCAAAGCCCTAGAACTCTCTTCTAGACCCTTGTACCTCCTCCCCAATATAGACCTTCTCTGTTTACACCTGTTCT
The DNA here is from genome assembly GCA_963574655.1 of Perodicticus potto. Taxonomy (NCBI): domain Eukaryota; kingdom Metazoa; phylum Chordata; class Mammalia; order Primates; family Lorisidae; genus Perodicticus; species Perodicticus potto. The sequence goes on from CAUYRH010082255.1 coordinate 34,132, forward strand.
CCCAACCCTTGTGAAAGATGTACGGAGCCCAACCCCAAAATTCACATTGATTAACATTAGAGTGAACATGAACTTACTTAAAAAAGGCTCATCAAGGTCAAATGATAACAAAGGGGAGTGGGGTGTAAGCCAGAAAGAGGGCAGCTCAGGACAGAGATGGGGAACGGAATTCTTCCTGATAAATGAAAAAAGAATAGAAATAACTTTTTAAATACATTTTTAAAGCTATAATACTTTGAGTATCATGTTCATACACATATTTAAAATTTTACAATTATCATGGTATTTGACCAGAGCTAACATCAAAGACACCAATAGTTTAACATCTCAAATCTATCCAGATGTTTGAAATTCTGTGTTTCTATCCCTAGTCATTTGGTTAAGTGATGTTGTTCTCTTTTTTAAAATTAAATGTTAGAAGAGAATTATACTTCACTAGTATCATGATAAATAACCATAAAAATTCACAAAAAGAGCACACTTTAAAATATTCCATTCCTGGAGCACTATTTACAGAAATTTTCACAAATGATCATTCTTATGCTTTGATTTACTTTGCTTTTTAAAGCTTAATTTATTATTTTAGACGAGGCAGTGATAGAACTACTAATAATTTTAACAAATCACTTAAATTTTGGTTTTGATTGTGTATTTTTCTAAAAACTTTAAATGTATATGCACTAATTGAGTTAGAATAAGAAATGCAAAGTGTCAGGCAACTATACTTAACTTGAGATCTTGCATATAGTTGAATAGTTACTGTATCAATTAAATGAAATCTATTAGAGATAAATCTTCATCTAAAAATAAAGCTCATCTAAATCTGAGAACATTTATTTTGGCTTTTGTAACTGTAGGCTGAATCAGATTATGTTAAAAAAATCCAAATAATTAATTTTGGTGATGTTTCAGCCAAAGGGTATTATGTTCAGGGATCATACTATAAAAAGGATAGTACTCTACTAAAAATTAAGATAAATAGCAGAGTTTGATATATAAATGAACTGTTTCAACACAAATTTTTCCCCACGGTTTTCCTAAAATATGGTCTGATAGCAAAAAATTAACAAATGTTTTACTATTTTTTTGCTTTTATTTAAAAAAGTATTTTGCTAGTGCTGAACAGTGGCTGAAAAGCCGGCAAATATTAAAATAACTTCACAGGGGTTATATGGACGTAATCTGGACAATTGTAATAGCTAAAGTCTGTTTTGCTGTAGCCCAGTGATCTATAGCATAAGAAGTTTGTAGGGCAACTATAAGGGTATGTATATGTAAAACATGCCTGATTAACTGGGCATCTTTTGTGGTAGTGGTTAAAGAAACCTAGAGTCCTGGCTACATAGGTGTTAGGTGGATAAGATTTAAGTGTTACCAGGCAACACACAGAATCATTTCTTCCAAAGTCACAGGGGTAAAGGGCATTACATCAAGTTTCCATTTTTACCCTAAGCCCCCGTCCAGTTCCTCCTTCTACTTTCCTTCAAGTTAGGTCAAGATCTAAAAAAAAGTCAAGTGCCCTCCTGCAGAGCAATTATTATTTGATATAATAATATAATCATGTATGTGATTAAATAATTATATTCTTTTGCTGGAGTATTTTATTATCATTAAATCTTTAGTGCTAAGCAAAATATCTAGCACCTTATAGCTGCTCACTAAATAGGTGAAAAATAAAGAACTGTTTACATAAAATAATACAGTTTTACTTATTGATTTCAAGAAGACTTTATCCTAATGCCTTGACACCAGAGATCAAATGATATTGGGAGCCAGGCCAACTTAATACAGGTAATAACTCTTCATTGTCCTATTTACCAATGGCAGATTTATCCATGTTGCATGTTAAATGTTAACACTGATTACTAATTAAACATTTATTTGTGAGGGACTTTTTTGGCACATAGGTACATGGTACTGTATCAGCATGATCAGCCGGTGACAAAGGGGATGAGCTACAAAATTGTGCCCCCAGATATGAAATGAAAACATGGAGTCCCTTGTTAAAAAAAAAAATTTATTAAGAAATTCAAGAACAAAACATGAGTGCGTTATCTGAGAGGGGGCCCTCTGAGCAGGAGGCTCTGTGTGTAACTGTACAAAATGCAAAAATACACAGCCCTGGTCCCAATCTTGTCAATAAAGACGAGGACATTTTGGGTTATCTTTAATGTTAGAATTTGATTTTATAAAACTTCTCCTCTCCCTCCCGTTTCCTCTCCTTGTATCATTCTCTCGTCCTCTTTCTCTTCCATAAAGTAACACTAAGGCTTACATAGGGGAAGTATTGTCACAAGAGGGGCTGGGGAAAGGACAGACGTTTGCATGCAAAGCAAGCTACCATCATAATGGAGATTATGAGAAAAGAGTAAAAAGCCCCTCCTCTCTCTGGTCTGTTTTCTTGGCAACTCTGTTGGGACTGTGTATTATCAACATGCTGCTGGGATGGAACATCGCAGCCCAGGAGTTTTCACTACCACCCTTCCCCTAGGAGGCTGAGTGCTGAAATGAAAACCAAAGCTGACATTCATCAGAGTTGTAATTCTCTATTTGGAAACCTCCAGAGTAACGACTTCTACATTCATCACACACTTGGCAAAATTCCTTCCTATCTTACCCTTCATTTACTTTTGCCTCCTTCATTAGATGGTTAAATTCTTATTTAGCCAGGATCATGATTATAACTCTTCTTCATAATCTCATAATAGCATAATGTTTTTCAGTGTTTCTCTGTATGATATGTATGCATAAAATAATAGCCTATTGCATAAACAAATCTCTCATTTATAAACAATACATTTTAACTCATTGTTTCTTTATTTTGTAAAATGCCTTAAATCGATTGTTTTAGGAAAATGTGACCTAAAATAAAATATTAAACAACTCCCTTAGGTGAATGAATAGACTTCTACGCTTGGCCAAGGGAATGCGAAAAAATCTTACAAGCTCAGTGGTCAGCAGTGAGGAGAAGGGAGGTCAGACATGCCTGTCCTTTTTGGAGTTATTCTTTGTGACAATAAGGTACAAAATCATTAATAGGCCTAAGGCCGTGTATGAGAACAGTTAAACTACACCTGCAGTTAATCAATTTACTTAACTCATCATTTGAGTCTCCAGTGTCCTGCGGCGTGTCTCTGATTAACAGACCTTCTTACCAGATTTCAAGCATTTAGAAAAAGCTTCATTTCTTTGACCAATTAATGATGAGTGACTTTATAAGCCCACCTATAACCTGGGATCTCCTCGGTTAAGATGTCCTACCTGTGCAGGGTAGGCCAATGTGTGCCTTTCATGCATTTAGTTACAACTTCATGTGTAATTCCTACCTTCCTAAATTGTGCAAAACCAAACTGTGACCTGGCCACAGTGAGAACACTGGCTCAAGGCGTTGGGGGCACGGCTTTCCATGGGCCCACATGTACATATTTGGCTAAGAATGAAACCCTTTAAATTATTTTAAAGAGTTCAGGTTCTTTTCAACTGACAGAGAGGGTTCCACGATTTAACTCTCAGAGTTAACTTGAGACTTTGAAAATATGCTGACCACTCTCCAGGTTTCTGATTCAATAGCTCTGAGATAAAATCTGAAATTTTCATTTATAACAAGTTCCCAGGTAAGGCTAACATCGCTGGTTCCTGACTACATTTCGAGAACCATTAATAAGTAATTAAATTGATTTGAGAAATAGAATACACGTCACCTTCAGATTTTTCCTAAAAATTGGGGTGCTGTGATAGATATAGGTGAGTTTTACAGGAGTTACATTGCTGCAAGATTAACAACTCATTATGAATGAAAAAAGCGGGGATCCACTGCCTAGAGCAGAAAATCTTGAGTGGCATTTTACTACGCTTGCAAATGCGTGAGCTGTTATAGATATTACAGGGGAGAGAAAAACAAAAAGAAAAAGTTAGGAAGGGAGAAAAGAGATTACCCAATAGAACTTTTTTTTTTTCTTTTTTTTTGAGACAGAGCCTCAAGCTGTCACCCTGGATAGAGTGCTGTGGCATCACAGTTCACAGCAACCTCCAATTCCTGGGCTCAAGCGAGTCTCTTGCCTCTGCCTCCCAAGTAGCTGGGACTGCAGGCGCCCGCCACAACGCCTGGCCATTTTTTGGTTGCAGTCGTC
>CAUYRH010082259.1:0-10747 GCA_963574655.1 Perodicticus potto
TTTGTTTGTTTGTTTTTGAGACAGAGTCTCACTGTGTCACTCTGAGTAGAGTGCCAATGCATAACAGCTCACAGCAACCTCAAACTCTTATGTTCAAGCAATCCTCTTCCCTCAGCCTCTTAAGTAGCTGGGACTATAGCCACCACCACAGCGCCTGGCTATTTTTTAGAGACAGGGTCTCCCTCTCTCTCAGGCTGATCTGTAACACATGAGCTCAGGCAATCCACCCACCTTAGCCTCCCAGAGTGCTAAGATTACAGGCATGGAAACCACACAAGGCCTTTCTTCTAACCTGGGAGCAGCTTTCTGAGCAGGTGCCTGTGAGCACAGCAGTGCAGACCCATGTCGTGGGCACCCATGTGGCCTTTGTCTTCTCTGCTGAGGGCTGTTCTCCTACACTGCCTGATCCTAGGGATCCAGTGTGTGTGGAGAAACACACAGTTCCTCCTAGAAAGGACATACGCCATCCCTGGACAGGAGGTCACAGCCTGTCAGTGGATCAGATGCGACGAGCTGGGACCTGACCCTCTTCAGCAGAGGATGCAGCTCTGGGTAGAGGGACAAAGACCTGATATTTCTCATATTACTCCAGATGACCAGCTTCACAATTTTGGACACATATTCAAAAAAAGAGAGAGAGAGAGAGGGCACTAGTAAAGGTCTTAGTAAAAGAATTTGAACAAAATTATCAGAAAGTTGAACAGAGTTTTCTTGAGGGCCAGGTTGACTGACAAATTTTATATTGATCAACACAGTTGATATCTTTTGGATGTTTTATGACAATCATGCCTTTGTTTATAATTAAAAATATCTGAGGGTTTCATTATTCATTTGCTTCTGTATATTACAAGCAGCAGCAAAGTGAAAACATTTTGTTAGCCTCGTTCTCTTTTGTTTTTATTTTTTGCAGTTTTTGGCCAGGGCTGGGTTTGAACCCGCCACCTCTGGCATATGGGGCCGGCACCCTACTCCTTTGAACCACAGGCACCACCCCTTGTTCTCTTACTGAGAAAATGATGGACTCTTCTCTGACTACATGGAGGACCAATGACCTTTGACATTTGACATTTTTTTTTTTTTTGAGACAGAAGCTCAAGCTGTCGCCTTTGGTAAAGTACCACGGCATCACAGCAACCTGAAACTCTTTGGCTTAAGTGACTCCCTTCTCTCGGCTTCCCAAGTAGCTGGGAATACAGGTTCCTGCCACAACAACTGGCTATTTTTGTTTGTGTTGTTGCAGTTGTCATTGTTGTTTAGCTGGCCCAGGCTGTGTTCGAACCTGCCAGCTACAGTGTATGTGGCTGGTGCAGTAACCACTGTGTACAGGTACTGAGCCTTTGACATCCCTTTTTAAGGAGAAATGTTTACATTTTTTCTGTCTGAAGAAACGTCAGTTGTCTCCGCACCTGTAGCTCAAGCGGCTAAGACACCAGCCACATACAACTGAGCCTGCGGGTTCAAATCCAGCCTGGGCCCACTGAACAACAATGATGGCTGCAACCAAAACATAGCCTGGCATTGTGGCGGGCACCTGTAGTCCCGGCTATTTGGGAGGCGGAGGCAGGAGAATTGCTTGAGCCCAGGAGTTGAAGGGTGCTGTGAGCTGTGATGTCACAGCACTCTACCCACGGTGACACCTTGAGGCTTGGTCTCCAAAAAAAGAAAAAGAAAAAGAAAAAGAAACCTTGGTGAAATCATGTTGTTATTGTCATCTACTTTACAATTTCTTTTTTTTTTCTTGAGAGAGAGTCTCACTTTGTCGCCCTCAGTAGAGTGTCATGGCATCCAGCTCACAGCAACCTCCAGCTCTTGGGCTTAGGCAATTCTCTTGCCTCAGCTTCCGAGTAGCTGGGACTACAAGCACCTGCCACAATGCCTGGCTATTTTTGTTTGCCATGCTGTTTGTATTGACAAGTTTCTCTCCAGAATGAATTCTTTTATATCTAGAAAGGTTCTTATGCTAATTAAAGACTTTGCTACATTCTTCACATTACCAGAGTTTTTATTCATAAGAAATTCTTTTATGTCTAGAAAGGTGTGAATACCAGTGATAGGCTTTGCCACATTCTTCACATTTGTAGGGTTTCTCTCCAGAATGAATTCTTTGATGTCTAGTAGTTATGAGTACTAGTTAAAGGCTTTGCCACATTATTGATATTTGTAGGATTTCTCTCCAGAATGAATTCTCTTTTGGGGGGGGGGACAGACTCTCGAGCATTGGTTAGAGTGCCATGGCATCATAGTTCACAGTAACCTCCAATTCTTGGGCTCAAGCAATCCTCTTGCCTCAGTTTTTCTATTTTTAGTAGAGACAGGGTCTCACTTTTGCTCAGGCTGGTCTTGAACTTGTGAGCTCAAGCAATCCACTAGCCTCAGCCTCCCAGAATGCTAGGAATACAGAAGTGAGCCACTACGCCTGGCCCAAAATGAATTCTTTGATGTACTGCTTAAAAATTTTTTCACATTGCGCAGTGCCTGTGGCTCAGTGAGTAGGGTGCTGGCCCCATATACTGAGGGTTGTGGGTTCAAACCCAGCCCTGGCCAAACTGCAATAAAAAATAACTGGGTGTTGTGGCAAGTGCCTGCAGTCCCAGCTAGTTGGGAGGCTGAGGCAAGAGAAAATAATAATAAATAAAATAAAAATAAAGAATTTTTCACATTGTTGACATTTGTAGGATTTCTCTTGAGAATGTATACTGTGATATATAGAAATGTGTGAGTACATGCATATGCTCTTTCCCAGTCTTTTCTTAAGTTTAAATTCTCAGGGCCATAGTTTTAATATATTCTCAGGATTATCTCTGGGAATAAAATATTTATGTCCAGCTCTTATGAATGGTCTTGGATAGAATTGAGAGAGGATATCCGAGAAGGTTGAGTCTAGAGAACAGGTCTTCTCAAGTAGACCACAAGGATACACCTGCAGGACCCTCTCCATGGTGACTCAGCTCTTGGAAATTTGTGAACTTAACTTCTTGGAACTTGGAAATTTCCAAGTTCTATGAAATCCTGTAGTTTTGTAGGGGCTGAAATAGCATCTCCCGCTTGATTCAAACTGACCAATGAGAGGGGTACCTATAGGGTGGAACTTTTTGATTGTCAATAAAAAGGGAAAGACCAGGCCAGTTGGGGAGCATGCCCATTTGGAATTTTTCTATGCCATAAGCTCCCAGCAGGTGAATAAAGCCCTTCCTCTTATAAACGTGGTGTTTGGGTGCACTTTCTCTCCATTGGTCCTCGTCTTCCTGCAACAGAATGATTAGATAAAGGTGAAAGAAATTTTAAAAATACAAAATTATGCCACTGACTTTATTCAGGAAAAAATACACAATTTTCCCGTAAAATTGCCACGCACATTTAGGAGAGGGCATAATACAGTACATGGGCCCTAATAATTTTTAAGATACATAAATGTAACAAATATATACTGCATATTGAGGAATTACAAAAAACAAATAAAGGGGCTGGGAGTAGTGGTTCATGGCAGTATGTATTCCCAGCACTCTGAAAGGCTGAGGTCGTTAGATAGCTTGAGTTCATGTGTTTGAGACCATCCTGAGAGAGAGAGAGACCTTGTCTCTAAATATTGCCAAACACAATGTTAAGGGGCACTTCAGGCCAGCACAGTGACTCACGTTTGTAATCCTAACACTCTGGGAGACTGACATGAGTTGATCATTTGAGAACAGGCCTTTGTGGCCAGCCTTGTCACAAACCAGCACAGCAAAGGGGAGCCAACCAGAGTGGAATTGGTGGGGAATGAGGAAAATACAGCACAAGAGAAGACACAGAGAAAAAAGATGGGATTGGGAGGTCTGACTAAGCTGATGGCTCCAGCCAGCACCAAAGCACAAAATCAGCTTTATTTTAGAGTATCTTTACAGAGTTCTCTACAGGGAAGTAGCATAAACAAAACATATATTTGGTCTTACAATATGATTGGAAACTGTAAATGACTTGAATAAGGACAAATCATCTTGTTAATGGTTTCTACTCAACTTCATTCACGTATGACAAGAAGTAAGAAGGGAGAGGTCACGAGGATCTCTGCATAGTTAAAAAAACAAAGGAAGGACTATGTGACTTAGTGGTTTCTACTCAACTTTGTTAACATATGACAACATATAACATTGAAAGATCACAAGGATCTCTGCACAGGTCTTGAGAATTAACTAGACAAAGAAAGAGCTATGTGGGCTCAGCGCCTGTGGCTCAAGCGGCTAAGGAGCCAGCCATGTACACCTGAGCTGGAAGGTTTGAATCCAGCCGGGGCCCACCAAACAACAATGACGGCTGCAACCAAAAATTGGCTGGGCAATGTGGCAGATGCCTGTAGTCCCAGCTACTTGGGAGGCGGAGGCAGGAGACTCGCTTGAGCCCAGGAATTGGAGGTTGCTGTGAGCTGTGATGCCACAGCACTCTATCCAGGGTGACAGCTTGAGGCTCTGTCTCAAAAAAAAAAAAAGAAAATTTGCAATCATATACAAACGAGTGATGATGGCATAATAAATTCCCATATATTTGTTACCTATAAAAAAATATGATCAGGATAGGCCCCTGCCTTAGCTTACAGACAAGTCCAAGAGACAGACTTCAACACAGATCTGGGTTCATCGCCTGTTTGGTGCCTGTCCTAGGGCCTGTTATTTTCTACAGATCATGTCCCTACTTGAGACTCAGGCTTCTCCTTCTGTCACCACCCTCACTGGGACACCATTCCAGCCCAGCTGCAGAATGGGAGGATGTGAGTGAAAGGAGTGCTGGTCTATATTGCAGGGGCAGTGAGGGCTGTTCTAAGCTCTAATATTCTGGACAGGCTCTGGGCAGTTGAGGACAAGGGCCAAGGCTGGAGTCCAGGATGGGGTTGGGGTGAGGTATCCACTCGCAGGTGGGCGGGAGCTGGAATCAGAAAGCAGGATGCAGCCAAAGCCCTTGGAGAGTACCAAGGGGCAAACTGGAGGGAGCAAGCTCAGGTGCCAGGTCCCACAGGCAAGAGGAGGGCTGTATGTGGGAGAGGGCCCCGGTGGCCCTGGAATGAAGTGGGAGTACGTCAGGTTGCAAGTGAGAAGGCCCTGGCCTGGGTGAGTGACCTGGAGTATCCACAGCAGGCCGTCAGAAGTGCCAGCTGTGAAGGTGTGGATCGGCCAGGACAGACACCTTGTCCCCGGCTAACAAGCCTCTGCCGTGTCTCTCACGACCAAGCCCCCAAGAGAGCCCCAGCCCAGGAAGAGGAGCCTCAGCCCTGCCCATCAGCCCTATTCCGTGACATCACATCGATGCAAAGCGAGAAAAAGGATGCAAAGTTGGGCGGTGCCTGTGGCTCAGTCAGTAGGGTGCCGGCCCCATATACCGGAGGGTGGTGGGTTCAAACCCAGCCCTGGCTGAACTGCAACAACAACAACAACAACAACAAAAAGTAGCCAAGGGTTGTGGCGGGCACCTGTGGTCCCAGCTACTCGGGAGGCTGAGGCAAGAGAATCGCCTGAGCCCATGAGTTGGAGTTGCTGTGAGCTGTGTGACCCCACAGCACTCTACTGAGGGCAATAAAGTGAGACTCTGTCTCTACAAAAAAAAAAAAAAAAGAATGTAAAGTTAATTTTCATTCCCAGTTCAAATGGCTACCTATTCTGAAATCATGGTTGTTTTACTTCTGGTGGTCAGGTGGCTTTTCTTTTGTGAAATCATGGCGATGGTAAGTGATAGGGTTGTTTTGTGGGTTGGTTGGTTTGTTTTAGTTATTAGAATTGCCTCACTGGGCTAAATTAAAAAAATCATTGATATTGGTTCCCATCTTTATGAGGGAAAATATTAATAAAGCATCAAATCTCAGTCTGGTTACCTCTGCTCTGAGAAGCTGAAATCCTGTCCCTGAAACTCAGACCTTGGCTGCCAGAATAACATCCCCCTCCTTCCCTTGAGCAACAACAGCACCTGTGTGGCCTGCACTTTGAGGCAACTAGATCCTAAACCTTTAAATATGCTAATTATCTCTTTCACTCGTGTGAGCCAAATACCTTGGTCTGGCCCTCCCTGCTCTGACCCATCCAGCTGACAACTGAATGCCACATCTGATGGCTCCCTTGCTGCAGGTTTTCCCAGGAGATATCATGAGATTAGTTTCGTCTTAAATGGAAGCGCATAAAAATGCTTCCTCACTCAGTTTCCAACTCTTTGTCATTGCTGTGAAATGTCCCCTTTTCCTATTACTGCTGGGAGACTGACTCACTGATTTTGGAAAAAATGGACTCCCTGGACTCTGGCTGCTTAACTGGCAGCTGATTTTGCCTGGAACTTTGCAAGTGCCCCCTCACTTCATAGCAGCCAATACCTAAGTGCATGCTTCATTCTTTCCCAGCTTCATGCAAACAACAGCTGGGCTGCCTGGGGCTAAGAAGAGGGGCTTCTGGGTCCAGCATAGAGCTGGAATGACACTTTAAAGAAGTATGATTTGAAGTCTGCCTATGCCTTAAAGTCTCAAAAGCCCAAGAGAGGCCTGGGTACAATGCTGCTCCCTGGTAGTCTCAGCTACAGAGGAGACTGAAGTGGGAGGCTCACGTGAACCCAGGAGTTCACAGCTGCAGTGAGCCATGATCATGCCTGGGAAGAGCCATTGCGCTCCAGCCTGGGCAACAGAGTGAGATCCTGTCTCATAATAAAATAAAAAGATAAAAAGCCCATGATCAGAGTCACCAAAAGGTGCAAGGCATTGTCTCCAGTGCCTGAATCTACTGAAGCCTGAGGAAAAAAAGGAAAAGATCAGTAACATAGGTCTTGTTTTCATTGAAAAACCTAATATTGTTAGATGCTAAGATAAATGGTTTTCTCAAAAAATGGAGAAAAATTTGATGTGTTTATTATAGATTTTTTGCATTAATTTAGATGATTAAAAATAATACAGGGGCTGGGTGTGGTGGCTCATGCTTGTAATCAATCATAGCACTTAGGCCAAGGTGGGTGGATTGCTTGATCTCAAGAAGAATGAGACCCTGTCTCTACTAAAAAAAGAAACATTAGCTGGGTATAGTGGTTTAAGTCTGTAGTCCTAGCTATTGGGGAAGATGAGGCAGGAGGATCGCCTAAGCTTAGGAGTTAGAGGCTGCAGTGAGCTGTGATTGCACCACTGCACTCCAGTCTAGGTAGCACAGCAAAACACTGTCTCCAAAAAATTGCATTAAAATATTGTTTATTTTGATTATTGGGTTTGATGGCAGTCCCTTAAATTTTGTGGTAGAGGCGAGTGTCTCACCCTCCTCATCACAGTCTTGACCCCATTTTAGCTACAAAGACTTAAAAAAATGTACTTGTTACCAAGCTCCCACTCTAACAAACACATTAGCAAATTGATACTAGCCCCATCTACTAACATAGTCTCTTCCCTGACCCCTATCCACCCACAAAGTAGAACCCTGCCTCAAAATCCCTAGCCAGTGGCTATGCCCCCAATCCTTGCAGCCCAGTCCTTACAGACCCCCGTATTGATGTCCTGGTTGGGCCTTCTGCTGACACTGTCAGACCCTCTGAACACTGTGCATGGCCCTAGAAAGGAGAGCCCAACTCTGCTGCCCAACTCTGGGCCCTAGACACTAACTCCCTGGTCCAACAGCATTCTTTCCCATTTATCTGCATCTGACTTTTCTGGGCCTAGTTCTGCCCTCCCAGATGTCTTTCTTCACTGCTTGCTTCCTGCTAGGATGTTCCCTGAACAAAGACTGTGTGAGTCTTTCTGATTTTTGGGTATCGAGCCTCCTCTAAGTAAGGCCAAATTTGAATCAAATACTGTGCTCTTTCCCCAGGCCTAGAATAGTTGCTTTAATAACCACTGAGAGTGCACCATGTGCCCCTGTACTATGCTTTACTTGGGTTAACCCATATGCCTCTCACTATGACCTTACAAGGTAGATAATATTGTCGTCTCCATTTTACAAATGAGCAAACCAAAGCCCAGAGAGGCAAAGTTACTTGTCTAAGGTCACAGAGCTAGGAAGTCATAGAAATGGTCTTTGATCCCAGGCTCTAGAGCACAACTCTTAACTACCACTTTACGTGGCCTTTCCTTAAAGTCTAAGCAGCCCTGCACTGGAAAGTTTCCGATCAGATGACTCGCAAATTAAAATCCCAGCTATTTAGCTTATGAGCTCCATGGCGTGGGACGTCACTTTAGCTCTCCAAGTCTCAGCTCTCTTATCCTGCATGGTTTTGTAAGAACTGGCATCAGGCACTCAGTACACAGCAGACACAATTGTCACCCCCATTCTTTCCTGCATTAAAACCTTAGCAACCACAAACATGCCACAAGCAGGGCCTACAGTATTTAGTTCTGCACTCTGGGGATGTTAGTAAAAACTAGAAAGAATAAAACCAGTTCTATTTGTAAAGCACTTTTTTTTTTTTTTTTTTTTGCAGTTTTTGGCTGGGCCAGGTTTGAACCCACCACCTCCGGTATATGGGGCCGGTGCCCTATTCCTTGAGCCACAGGCACCGCCCTGTAAAGCATTTTTACTTTTCATTTTTGGAGACAGATTCTCACTCTGCCACCCTGGTTAGAGTGCAATGGCATTAGCCTAGCTCACAGCAACCTGAAACTCCTGGGCAGTGATCCTTCTGCCTCAGTTTCCCAAGTAGCTGGTGGTACAGGTGCCCTCCACGACACCCGGCCAGTTTTTTCTGTTTTAGTAGAGATAGGGCCTTATGCTTGCTCAGGCTGGTCCTGAGCTCAAGAGGTCCTCCCACCTCGGCTCCCAGAGTACTAGGATTATAAGCATGAGCCACCACCCTGGGCTATAAAGCACTTTTCTGCTGATGGAGGAGATAAAGTGCAGCATTTGAAGGGACAGAGAGGGGCTCCAAAGGCAAACCGCCCGGCTTGAAGGCCAGCTTCTGCAATAATGCGTGACTTCAGGCAAATTTCTTAACTTCCTGTGTCTCAGTCATCTCATTTTGGAGAGGGGGTGCTATTATTCAAATAACAATAATAGCACCCACTTTGTGTAGGGTTGCTACTGATTATAGAGTCAATATACACATGCAACATCCTTCGAACAGCACCCAGAACATACAGTAAGCTCTTCAAAGTGTGAACTGTTATTAAGTCTCTGGGGCAAGAGGAAATGCTATGTTACCACCATTTTGTAGTCAAGGAAACAGAGACTCCAAGGAGTTGAAGGATTTGCTCAATATCATACAGCTTTTGCAGAAATGGATCCAACATGGAAATTCAGAGCCTCAGGTTAAAGGCTTGCCAGCTCCTCCATTTCTTCCAGTGGTTTCTTATTTCCATTTCTGATGTGACTGCGGTTGGCTCTGCTTCCCAGGCCACCAGTTTCCCACCTCCTTAATGCACTTCTGCAAAAGTCAGGCTGCTCCTCACTGGCATTGCTGCTGCTCTGCGTCGGCAGCTGTCCACCCACAGCTCCCCGACAGAGCACTGCAGAATGACGACCTTGGGTGGGGAAGACATTTACCTCCACCAGGTGCCTAATTATGCCAACCCTGAACATGAGAACGAAGGGGAGCTGGTGCCCTGCCCAAGGATGATGGATGAGGCTGGCTGGTTTTATCTTCCCCGCTGTACAGGCCAGAGGCTTTATTGTGGGAGCAGCTCAGCGAGGGGTCTCAGTTGCTTTGTTGCAGGCGCTGGGGCAATGGAGGCTGCGCTGGGTTAACATAAAGAGCTGGTGACTCACTCCCAGGAGAAGACCTGTGATGGATCATTAAGCTGTCTTGGAGCTTGTTTCAGGCCCACACCCCCAAGATGAACGCTTTCCATTTGTTTATCAGGTCTCCAACAATAGGCCACTATTCTTCCCCACAACTCAGTTACACAATCCTTCCCCACGCGTCTTTCAGCCACCTACTGAAAATCTGTCTGTGTGCCGAGCACGAGCTCTACCAAATGCCTGGCTGGCGCGTCATCCCGGTCTGTGATGGGTATGTGCACCCCACTAGTGCTGGCTGCCCCTGGAATGGAGGGACTTATTCTCTTGCCTGAGCTCTCTAGTGGGGAGATTTTGTTCTTTGTTTCCCCACCCTCAACCCCCAAATATTCTTACACTCAATGACCCCAAACTGGATCTACACCTCTGAATTATTCATCTTTTAAAAACCTGTCCTAAAGTTTCCAATTCCTCTTTGATCCTAAGTTCTTGGGTCGATTCTTTTTAAAAAGGAAATGGTTTCATTTCATATATATATGTGTGTGCGTATTTCATTTCAGATATATATGTGTAATATACATATTACACACACACACAGATCGGGCATGGTGGCTCACGCCTGTAATCCTAGCATTCTGGGAGCCCGAAGTGGGTAGATTGCTTGAGCTCACGAGTTCGAGACCAGCCTGAGCCAGAATGAGATTCCGTCTCTAAAAATAGCTGGGCATTGTGGCAAGTGCCTGTAGTCCCAGCTACTTGGGAGGCTGAGGCAAGAATCACTTGAGACCAAAAGCTTGAGGTTGCTGTGAGCTATGATGCCACAGCACTCTACCAAGGGCAATAAAGTGAGACTCTGGGCTCGGCGCCTGTGGCTCAACGGGCTAAGGCATCAGCCACGTACACCTGAGCTGGCGGGTTCGAATCCAGCCCGGGCCCACCAAACAATAATGATGGCTGCAACCAAAAAATGGCCGGGCGTTGTGGCGGGCACCTGTAGTCCCAGCTACTTGGGAGGCGGAGGCAAGAGACTCGCTTGAGCCCAGGAATTGGAGGTTGCTGTGAGCTGTGATGCCACAGCACTCTATCCAGGGTGA
>CAUYRH010082260.1:0-28492 GCA_963574655.1 Perodicticus potto
AAGAAAATGAATTCCACTTGTGGTGCATATTTGAAGGGTCAGGAGAAAACTTCTAAATACGGATCAAAATTGTTTTCACATAGTAAATGAGAAAATATCATAAATGTTATATTAATCAGGTTGATAAAAATATCTCCAATTGTATGTGAAGCCCACACACTGTACTCCTTGACTGAATTATTGTACACAGCTATGACTCAATAAAAAAATAAATAAATAAATAGCAGCGCAAGAGTATACGTGAACAGAAATTAAAGTCTTCAGAAAAGGAAAATATGCCTGATTGAAAATGGGTGCGTTTAATGACATTCCTATTTATTAATAAAGCAGTGTAGAACTTGGTGAAATATTGGGTAAGACAGAAAAAAAAAAAGAAGACTTAGGAAAGCACTGTTTAATATCTTTAAAAGATGTCCTGTTTTCAAATATAAAGTCTTATTTATAGTGTATCTTCATTGTAGGAAATACTAAAGAGTTGGATCAATGAATAAAACCTAAAATTTGCTGAATTTTATATTCACTACTGTTTGAATGCATGAATTTATGTACCCAGGTAAAATCCTGTTTTACATCTAATTTTTATTGTACTTTTATTAACAGAACATATTAGTATGTCTCCTGTGTGATTACAAATCCCAGGAGAAGAGCATCTTAAATTGCTGAATAATATTCCGCGTGTAAAGGTGCCACAATTTATGGTAATATTGCATTATTGATGAACTATCAAAAGTAATAATCCAGTAAACACCTTTATGGGTAAAAGATGTTTATTTGTTTCAACTTGCTATTTAGAATTTATGATGTTAAGTCACTTTCATCCCTGAAGATGAAAAAGCCTTTCTTTTCTCCTTCAGATAATTTACTGCAGTGGTTCTCAACCCTCCTAATGCTGCAAGGTATTTTCATTGTTAAAAAAGGGGTCACAACCCACAGGTTGAGAACTGCTGGTTTACAGTCTTCTTTTCTAATTATCATCATTGAATTTGGACTATGAGCCGAGCACCAGGGTCAGTGCCAGAGTTCTACCTGCACCACTGACATTCCAGAGATTCCTTGGATGAGGAGCACTCTCCTTTTAACAGCACCGCCTGCCCTGTAGGCTGTGAAATTGAACTTTGAACTCGAGATAACTAGAAGAATTATGTAAGAAAGAGGGAAAACAGGCGATGTTCTCAGCTTTGATGATTTTCAAGCAGCTTTGAAAATCTTCTGTTTTATCAGCATGAAATGTTAAATCCTACTGGGATGTTGAGGTGGGGTCTGAAGGGGCAGTTTTTCAAGGTGCACTTGTATGAACAGCTTCCCCTACACATACCTGGAGTTCTCTAAACTACACTTGAAAACTCACTGGTTTGGGACCTGTTACAAAGCAGCTGGGCTTTCTTATCCGGGATAACATTGTTCTTATTGCTTTGAGGCCATTTTAAAATGCTAAGTAAGGCTCGGCACCCTCAGAAGCGGTACTGGTATTCCAAGACAATTTTTGCCATCGGATTCTTGGGTGTTTGGTCAACGGCTGTGCCCCACATGGGCACCTGTGCCCGGTTAAGTCTGTCCTCCTTGACACACGCATCGCAGGGGAAAGCGCCCCCTCCGCCCCCCCCCCAGTTTTCTTCAAGGAGGGCAGAGAATTTGTATAGATGATTCAGAGTCAAGGCATAGAATTCACAACAGACATCCCAATGGGACGCCTCTGAGTTCACCGGCCAGAGAGACAGCCGAGAATTCCTGAGGGGCCCCGAGAGCAGCGACTCTGGTGGCCAGTGGCCAGCAGCCGCTCGGAGAGCCATCAGGAAGTGCAGACAGGGCAACCGGCCGAGCTGTGTGTTTGCCGAGCTCTGCCAGCCTCAACCACCACCACGCGGTCTTTTTATGGAAACCAGATAAACAACGTGCGTCACTGTGGCCGTTTCCCCTTATCGGAGAGACAGAAGGAGTTCTATGAACTGCAGATACCGTGCAAGTGTGTGGGGCTCTCCAGGCAACTACTGCACCACATAAGAAAGAAATTGAAATGTATTCTCTCAATGACTGCTGTGTTTTTTTAACCACGTCAGACAGAAAGTATTTCTAAACACATAGATGTGTAGCAGCTGTTCCCAGAGCCATCCACGAGGCTGTGACACCCTCCCTGTCAGCCCTGTGAGTCTGAGGTTTTCCAGGCCGGAGAGAATGGACATCTCCCACATTCTACCCCAGCTCCCAGACACTTCTGGAAACTTGAGTCTTCCAAGAAATAAAAGGGTTTTGCTTCTATCCTGTCTGGCAGTTTTGTGCTGAAGTCATCTAAAGGGGGGAGGGATGAGGACGCCGTCCTCTCCACCCACCTGCTCCTCGTCCCCCTCAGCAGCCTGTCTAACTGACACTCACCTCCTCCTTACACTCGCTGTGTTTTAGGGGGGGGTGTCTACCTCCCTCTTCCCGTCTTCTTCGTGACCTCAAATTATTTATCGAGACTCTTCCTTGAGGGGCCTGGGGTGTGCAGCGCGTAATGAGGGACCAGGGCACTGTGACCTGTGACCTGACCTTGACCCTGCCCGCCGAGTTTGATGCGGAGGCATCACCTGGCTCTCTCACTCATGCTCCACCCTCTGCGCTTCCTATGCTGGTGTGTTTGTGCTCACAAGAAAGACCCCGCACCTTCTCCCCACTCTCCATGGTCCCAGCCCCCTGACGAGGTTGAAGTGTGAGCCTGAGAACGTGTTGTCCAGAGACTCTGTGACGTTTGTGCCAATGCCTGAAGAACAAAGGGGGGGGAGACCCCAGCGCAGAGACCACAGTGTCACAATGAAAAGGGACAGGACAAGAGGAGTTTGTCTGGAGACACCTGTGCCGGTGCTGGCCGCGGCACCATTCACAAGAGCTGAGACGTGGGTCAGCCTACGTGCCCATCGGGATGAATGGGTAGAGAAAAGGTGGCGCGTGTGTGCCACGAAATGATAGCCGGCTGCAAATAAAGAAGGAAACTTGTCCTTTCCAACAACACAGATGAAGCTGGAGGAAATTACACTGAGACAGATGAGACAGGCACAGAATGGCCCCAAGATCTCGCCTGTGCGTGAAATCTGAACAGGTCGAACGTACAGAATCAGAGAGTAGAGGGGCCCAGTGGCAGCATGGGCAGGGCGGAGGGGCGGGGGGCCTTGGAGGGATCTCGGTCAAAAGATACAAAATTGTAGTTAGGGAAGAAGAACTCAGGAGCTCTGCTGTACAACATGGAGTTCTAGTTCATCGTGATGTATTATACACTTGAAAAGCACTCGGAGGGAAGATTTCACAGCCTTCTCACTAGAAACGAACGATGAGCGTGTGAACGTCAATCGGCAGGATTTAGCCATCCCACAGTGGAGAAAGGTGTTCAAATATCAGGTTGCACACCACAGACACACGCATTTTTTAATTTGCCAATTAGCAAGTTAAATTTTAATTTTTTAAAAAATGGAAAGAGAACTCAGTTTGGAGGCGGTCAGACACGCGGAGTCCTGGCTGCATCTTGTACATCTTGATGAATGCCCGTTTTCTCAGCTTACAGTGCACTTCATAGGACCTAGGGGGCTCCTAGACATAGTAAATGCAGAAAGCCACACCGTGTGTAAGGTCACCCGCACTCTCTGAGCAGAAGCAGCTCTAACTTGACGTGCTGTCCCCGACTACAGGCCGTCCCCCCATCTGCGGTGAGGCTGCACTGAGCTCCTTGCGTCCTTCCCAGAGGCCGGGGCCACTGCAGACACAGGCTCACTCCTTCAGTAAACACAGAGTGATTCACACAGAGTGCGACGTCACAGAGGGTTTGACAAACAAAGCAGGAGGTGACCACAGTGCAGCTTTCGGGCTGGCGTTACCAGGTGACTGCCCACGAATACCTGCTTATCTGGGCCTCCCGGGCTCCCAGTCCCACATCCTGAGGGTTGGCACTGCCCTGATTTGTCCAGTCTTATCACATATGAAGCATCTGGCTAAAAAAGGAGCCATTCGTCACAACACAAAGCTGGGTGTTCAGAAAACACACGCAGCGAGAGAAGTGGGCTAAAGTATCAGAAAGGCAGTGTCAGGAAGCTTTGTGCGGCTTGTTTTAATTCTTCTTTCAGCATCTGACTGCATGCGATTCTTCCCATATTCTTGCCAATACACTGGAAAATGAGCTACTCGGGGTATTAACATTTTGACCCACCAGACACTCAGATTCTTCCCCTACAGAATAATGATTTTAATAAAAGATTGCAAATAAATGCTCGTATCTTGTCTTTTAACGAAGGTGGGAGATAATTGGATGAGTAATATGGTTTTCAGTTTTTAAGTTTCCCACTCACTAACTGTAAAAATAGAGTAATAGTAACACAGCTTTCCCAGAAATATAAGAAGAGTCATTTGCAGGCTGCCGTAACGCCGGAATTCCAAGCGATATAAACAGGACTTAAGAATGGCTGTGGACTTCTGTCTCCATTTAAACAAAACAGAAAAGAAACTCAATAAAGAGAAGGGTCATTCATTCATTCAAGCAGGCAGGAAATCCTTGTACTTGCTTAAGTGGCTGTATGTGGCAGGGACCCTGCTGGGAGCAAGAAGAAAGAGCTTCACCTGTAAAAAAATGTAAAAATAGACAAAGCGCTGAACTCCAGGAGTCAGACACACAAACGAAATGCTCGTGCATACATACAGGGTGGCCATAAAGTTCCTGCACAATGTAAACTTTATGGCCACCCTGTGTACGCAGCGTCCTGGAAGACATAGAAGAAGGGATTCGAATGCCTCCTGGGGGGCCCGGGGGCTCAGAGAGGAGATAACCCCTGAGAGGGCAGAGGGATGTCCCCACCACAGTCTCCACAGGGCACCAAGCGTCCACTGCACTGCTGAGCACAAACTTTACAAAAGGAAATCAAATACTCCTGAGTGTGGAAAGCTGTTTGAGTTACCACTTAAGTTCATACCACTCCCAGATAACTCTGACAACCACAATTACTACTCCTGCTGTTAACAGTCACTGTCAGTAATTACTAATTAACAATTACTACTACTGGCTGGGCTGGGTGCGGGGGCTCACGCCTGTAATCTCAGCAATTGGGAAGCCGAGGCAGGTGGATTGCCTAAGCTCACAGGTTCAAGACCAGCCTGAGCCAAAGCAAGACCTTGTCTCTAAAAATAGCCAGGCGTTGTGGCAGGTGCCTGTAGTCCCAGCTACTCGGGAGGCTGAGGCCAGAGAAACGCTTGAGTCCAAGAGTTTGAGGTTGCTGTGAGCTGTGACGCCAAAGCACTCTACAGAGGGTGACAAAGTGAAACCCTGTCTCAAAAAATAAAGTTACTACTACTGCTGCTATTACTTATTACTAATATTTATTTACAATCTTTTGTTAAAATTGTCATCTATGGAATACTAAGAATCTATAGCACTCAACACTAGACACCAGTCTTATTTGATGTCCAGGGTGACGCTGTGAGACTATTCCCCACTTTCCAGATAGAACGTTGGGGTGACGAGAAGTTAGAGGAGTCATCAAAGCAGCTCCCCCGGCAGCGGCGGGAGGGGGTCCAGATTAACGGGTCTCACCTGCAGCTGTGTCTTTCTGCTCTCTTACAATCTAGAGGAGTATTTGAGAAAAAAATTAAAATTTGGGGGCATGAGACAAGTAAGATGACAAGTCCTATCCAATTGACAGTGAAAATGTGATTTATTGAAGTGGAATGAGTCTCTAATATGATAAATATGGTGATTTTATCCAGGAAAATTTAAAACCTCAAAAAAATACCTAAGTTAACAAATAAGTCCCTGCACTTATCATCTGCCTTCAATAATGAGCAACAGTTTGCCAACCTGTTTCACCTCCCACTTTCCTGACCTTCCTGCTTGAGTATTCAAGTGCAAATCCCAGGCAGCGTGTCTTTCCTCTTATAAACACTTCAACACGCATCTTCGATTGATAAGAACATTTTCCCTCTATCATTATAAATATTTCCGAAAAGTATGTTCTCATTTAATGGAATAGAAGTTTCTATAGGAATAAATAACAAAAAGCTCTACTGTTTAGAGTAAAAGTCATATTGACATCATTAATGAAATCACATGCAAAAAAAAGTTGATTCTGAAAAGATCATTCTGAACGGTCATTTTAGAATTTTGACCATTTCAGACACACGGAACAGAACCGAAGTGTACAAGGAAGCAGCTCTCTCGGACTAAAAACTAGTGATCCCATGGGTTGGACAATGAGATACAACATAACAATGTGTCTCACGAAAAAGCAGAGGACAGAAAAGAAAGTCATCACTCTTTAAATCCAGTAGATAAGAACGTGTACAAATTGGAAGAAATTAGTGCCAAAACACAGATGTAATTATCCATCTGTAATAAAAAATCAAAGAAAAATCTTAAGTAGATACTTATTCTTATCAACACATATCTGTAGCATACACACAGGTGTGTCATTTTGGAAAGAGTCGTTTTTCTTCTTCGGAAACCCTTCAGCTAGAAAGCTACCCCTCCCCACCCCTTCCCCACGCTGACAAAGCCTCAGGTTGGGATGGTGGAGAAGGCGCCAAGTCCTAACAAATACAGTAAACAAACAAAGTCATGATAAAAATTCGCTTACAGGCTTTACTGGCCCAACTTAAGCACAAAGAAAGTAAAGCCCAGAATATCACAGAATCTTCCTGACGAGTATTGAGGCTTTACAGAAATTAGCCTAACAGGACTGGAAAGGAAACAAAAAATTTGAAACAAAGACAAAAAAATCTGTGTGTCTGATTAGCCATAGCTCGGCTAGCACCTAGAACCCCAGAAGCATTTTCTTCTGCTGATCTCGCCCTCTCTTTTCACATCACTTGCCCCCGAGCGGAGTGTCAGCTCCACTAGACGGTGCTGGTGCTGACACAGGCCGGCCAGGGCGACTGCCAGCCCACCTGTGCCCCGAGCCGGAGCCGGGCCCTTCATTTCTGAAGTGAGGGAAGGAACAGCTCGCCGCTGCTCTAATTAGACACCAGCAAACTAAGTGAGTAGACCGGGGTGCAGGCTGTCATTTGACCACCTGCATGCAGGAGAAGGGGCGATGGCACAGACAGGATTCGTCAGCACATTGGCTACCGCTGCAGATTGCACGTTCACATGGCCCAAGGCAGCAAGCGCTTCATGGAATAGCCGTGTGAGGCCTAAAATTTTCCTAAGACGTGTTTTTACATATCTTACCATCATGTGGGTTGAGGTCTGATTGCACTAATGTACGCAGCTATGATTTAATAAGAAAAAAAAAAAAGAAGAAGTGTTTATCAGACATCAGGCTACCTTTCTAACTAGAGTGAGCTTGTGAAGTGCCCATAAAGGATGGGTTTTTTTAAGATTCACGATGTTAACCTTTTCCTACTTCACTTTATTGTCTGTAAAATGAGACACACAAATACCTAGTGTGAAGCACCTCTTCCTGGTGAACTAAAAATACATAAGAAAGCAATGCATTTTAAAGCTAAAAATGTAAAGTGTAGTTTTTATTATGGGTGATTGTCCTCCTTAAGCTATTGATTTTTTAATTCTGATTTTCTTTCTGTTTTGTTTCTACCTTTGCAGTATAAGAATATTTTAAAGGTACAAATACAGAATCAAATCGTTCGAATCTAACGGTAAGAACAGAATTAGATACTAATCTGTAGACATGCTTAACTCTTCTCCATCAACAAGTTTCTAAATAACAGCCCCAGAGAAAACATGCAATTAATAAAAAGACTATACTTTCAAAAACTAAACTAAACCTAAAAATTTGTTGACAGTAGATCTCAATGTTAAGCAATCACACCACAATAAACAAAATTGAAAAAAATGTTTTAAAGTAGATGATGTGCACCCTTCTTGAGGTTCCTGTTTGTAAACTTCTTTGCAGACTTCAGGAAAAGAGATTCTCGTTGTGCACATCACACATTGATTTGGGTCTCTGCTGAAGAATACAATTAGAGTTTGGTTCACAAATTGTTGACAAAAAAAAAATTGCTTGCAAATTTTATTTATTTCATTGTCATTGAATGAAAAGTTGATGGAGGTAGAAATATTAAATTTTTGGTCTTTTATATTCTATTCCTTCCCATTCTTTTCCTATATGTGTGTATTAAGGAGGCTTCAGAGACAAGGGAAGAGCTTTATTAAAAGATCAATTTTTTCTGGCTCAGTGCCAATCTAAATCTGAATTCCTAAAAGACAAGTCTTCTGTGGAACTGCTACTTAGTAGACAATGGTTTCTCCTGTCATTTCCAGAACAGCACAATGATTTAGTGTGACTCTGAAATCAAGTTTGGGGTTGGGAATCTGTCCTGCCACTTGCGAGCTGCGACCGTGGAGCCTGGACAGATTAGCACAGGGAGTGCTGAGCACGTAGTAATTCCTCAATGCGTTTTGCTTACCACTTCCAGATATAACATCCAAATATAACACACATTTTAAAAAACCTTTGTTTTCTGTAAAAAATTTTACAGAAAAGTTTGCTATGTTTGAAACTGGGAGATGCTATGTTTGAAACTGGAGGGCACCTCTGAAGAAAAAAAAGGCAAGAAAAAATAAATTTGATTAGACTCTTAGCTGTGGAAAAAACATATTCAGCTCTGACTTAGAGCTGAAATGGAGGACTCCCAGGAAGAAAAGACCCGGATGTGCCAAAAGAAAGGGCTGCCCATGGTCCTGGATGGCCGCCCTGGAGGTCACCTTGTGGGAGCAGGACCCCGCGGGCAGGGCTGGACACACAATCTTTTTGGAGGACAGCCCAGGGACACAAAGCAAAACTATCCAGCTTTCATTCTCTGCCCCTTGGTGAGCTCTTCCTGGGAATGTAAGTGCTAAGAAATTAGTCAAGAGGGGAATAAACTCTATAGTGTTAGTAAAAATAGCCACTGCAATAATATGTAGAATTTTGGAAAATTAAGAAATGACCTATCTATCCCATATAGGAATGTCTAATTGACAGTATATTATACCATTATTCAAATCATACAAATGAAAATTAGACATAAGTCATTTGTAATATTAGAAGAAAAAGCTTGAGAGTATATATATTTATTACTGCATTTTTTTGCAAACATATTTATAGATACTTTATATAATTATACAACTAAAGCAATAAGGGAAGTGAGGGAATATGACTGTGTTTTTGCTGGGAATGATCATGAATAGAATTTCTTCGTAATGTCCTATATTTATACTGAAATAATAAATATAAAATTAAAGCATAAACACGTACGAAGTACAGTGTTAAAACAAATCAAGCAACTAGTGTTGTAACAAACCAGTGGCTTCCCTCACTGCTGAACACGAGGATGCCTAGATGATTTTACTACCTTTCCGCTGGCAGCGACACTAACCAGTGCTCATGTCACACGTGCTATGACTTCGTTGGATTGAAGTGAAAAAACTGTCTTATTGATTTTTTTCCCAAGAAGTGTCGATGGGTTAATTATTCAATAGTTAATACTGTAAAGAACAGCAATGGAGGGCAGCGCCTGTGGCTCAAAGGAGTAGGGCGCCAGCCCCATATTCCGGAGGTGGTGGGTTCATACCCAGCCCTGGCCAAAAACCGCAAAAAAAAAAAAAAAGAATAGCAATGGAATACAAATCAACATTTACTCAGCATGTATTATGTGATAACATAGACTTTTAAAAAATATATAATTTCTCATTTAAAGACCATGAGAAAATTACAATTGATAATTTCAGAGTTAAAACATATATATATCCAATAGCCTTCCTTCTGAGCAGGTGCCATGCCTGCCGCTAGGAGTTCCATAAACCATAGATAAAGGCTGGAAAGAATGTGTGTTGAATAAGATCCTACCCTCCCCTGCGGCTGACCTCAGCAGTGCTCACCCTCACGCTCAGAAATGTGATGCCTCCAACACACTCGGGCTGACCAGGTGTGTCCAGAGTAAGGACGGAAACAAGGGAGGGACCCACAGAGACCAGTGGTGACTTGTCCTCCCAGTGCAAGAGGGTCCTGAGGACAGATGAGCTCTTGGGAAGAGGAATGGAGGGGAAGAGGCCACCGTGATAAGGACTTGAACTTAGATTCTCGGGACAAACAGCTCAGAGAGGGATCTGAAATCACAACAGTTTATCTAACCTGGAAGAGGCACAGAAGCCTTCAGCTGACGACGTTCTATTCCCTGCTACGCAGAGGAGCACGGAGTCTGGGAGAGGAAAGGGTGAGACGAAGGGAAACAATGCAGGTTCTAGGAATGAAGCTAATGTTCTTTGTTTATCTAAGCTATATGCAAACACCTTTCTGAAAGTCGACATCACAGTTTAGTTTCCTACTGATCCCCCATTAGAAATGAGCATGTTTGCCTTGGATAGTCAGACAAGAAATGGCCTTCAGTGAATAATTACAAGATTTAAGGGGATTAGAGTGGTTTCCTAATCTCTCATCTGGTTTCAGGTAGACTCATGTAATTGAGCACAGAAACCTTTTTCTCCAGGACCTGGACTATTTCTCGTGGGTTTGCCCTGGACCTGTGTGGTTAGGAGGCAGAATAGTTGCTCCCCACCGGCCCTGAGTTTCCTTTCCTTTTCATGTTTCCTTTCATTGCAACTTGTAGACTATTTTTTATACTTGCTGACTATTAATAAATTTCTGCCCTTCCTCTTCCCAGCCCCCATATCAGCTTATGTTTCCAATTAAGGCAATACCGGTCTTGTTGAACCATCTAGAACAAACACTACAGAAAATAGCAGAAGGATTTTTTGTAAAGAGGAAAAATGTGTGAGAAGGTTAATTATCACTCCCTGGATTACAGGTGTTGTTCAGAGGAGCTGCGCATTTTTTTTCTCTGATGTGAGGGCCAGATCACCTGGTGAGTATTTGAATCGTCTCACTATACGAGCACAGCCTGTTTTGTACATCAATGAAATTATAAAATACACTATGTACGTAATTTTCCATCTTGAATAACTTTTGTTTTTGTTCTCTTTGGTTTTGTTTGGTGCTGTTTTTGTCTTTGTTTTCTTTTTCCTTTGAAGGGGAGGAGGAAACTTCTCCCGTTATATCTGCTTTGGGGGCACATATTTGGAATGAAATAAGAGTGATTTGTAATTATAGTTTAATGCCTCAATGTAGACAAATGTGCCAAACTGCTTAACCAAATACAGATTTGGTTGGGATTCCAGAGTTACTCCTAAACTGAGGCCCTAGAAATTCTGAACCATTGCTTATCTTTAATTTATGGTTCTCTGCTGAGGGCAGCTCTGAACTGATTGTTCACAAGGTTAACATTTTGGCTCAGAGTGTTGGGTATCACAGAAGGGGCTTCCAGCCGCACTCTGGCGCATTCTCTCTCTCTCTCTCTCTCTCTCTCTCTCGGCTGCAGCGTCTGCCTTCCCCAGCTAAGGACCCCTGCCTCAGTCCACCCCGCCCTGGTCAGCGCTGTCTCTGGAAGTGGTTTCAGATAAGGCAAAGTGTTGGATGAGCTCTCCTGAGACTGCCAAGCTCTTTCATTTCCTTCCTTCTTATTTTGGCCTCAAAAAATATTGTTTGTGGCATCCCACCAGAGATGATCTGGAACGTTTCAGCTTTCTAAGATGCACGATTTAAAAGCTGCATATATCTCCAAGCTCGGAGTGAAACATGCTGATACAGAATTGTGCTTTTTTCAAGTGTCCATAAGCTTTCAGGCCTTTAGTGCTCTAAGTGGAGATCCTTATAAAATGGAATTTTCCCTTTTGTGCCTGGACCAACTGAGTTCAATTGTCCAGGGAACACTAGGTGACCAAAAGGGACTCTGAGGGCCCTGTGGTTTCACTGCCCACCGCCCGTCCACACCTCTCCATGGGGAAACAGCTGTGTGGCGTGGGGAGTGCATCACTCAGGGTCCTGGTGGGGCACAGAGGACACAAGCAAACCGCGTCCGTCAAGAAGAAATAGCAGGTGGATTATTCACGAGGGTGAAGGAAAGGTGAGGAAGCCACAAGCATCACACGGCTAGCATAGTAAGATCAAGAGGTGAACTGAGGCTGCCCAAGGCCAGCGGGGAAAGGGGAGGGAAGAGTTACCAGAACTTGGAGACAGTTGGCAGAGATGGAGAAGGCTGTTGGCAAGAGCTTGACCTCTAGTGGAGCCATGTAACTTGGCCTAAAGTCGCTGGGCACGGCCAGCCCTGGGTGGCCTTGTCTTTGACCCCCAAGTTGGATGAGAAGATGAAGGACTCGTGATGCAGGTCAGACTCTAGACCAGTGTTTTCAACCATTTTTATCTCCTGGCACACTCGAACCTATAGTTAAACTTCCACATCACACTTAAATTATGCCGATCAAAAAAAAAGGTACATTTGAGCTCTCTGTAGATCCTAGTTATCAAACTTTTGTCCGATTCAACATAAAAAAAAGCCAACAATCCCTTATATCAATGGGCAAGAGAGATGATAGAACCTTCTCTAAAGAGAAGAGAACTTTAGCTAACAAACATGTGAAACAACGCTCATCGTCCCTAATCATCAGAGAAATGCAAATCAAAACCACCCTGAGATACCATCTAACCCCAGCGAGAATGGCCCACATCACAAAGTCCCAAAGCTGCAGATGCTGGAAGAGATGTGGAGAGAAGGGAACACTTTTACATGGCTGGTGGGACTGCAAACTAATATGACCTTTTTGGAAGGAAGCATGGAGAACCCTCAAAGAACTCAAGCTAGACCTCCAATTTGATCCTGAAATTCCATTACTGGGCATCTACCCAGAAGGAAAAAAATCCTTTTATCAGAAGAACACTTGTACTAGACTATTTATTGCAGCTCAATTTACAATCGCCAAAACATGGGAACAGCTTAAATGCTTACCAACCCAGGAATGGATTAACAAGCTGTGG
The DNA here is from genome assembly GCA_963574655.1 of Perodicticus potto. Classification (NCBI taxonomy): domain Eukaryota; kingdom Metazoa; phylum Chordata; class Mammalia; order Primates; family Lorisidae; genus Perodicticus; species Perodicticus potto. The sequence goes on from CAUYRH010082260.1 coordinate 12,819, forward strand.
TATATGTACACTATGGAATACTATTCAGCCACTAAAAAAGATGGAGACTTTACATCTTTTGTATTAACCTAGAAGGATGTGAAACACATTATTCTTAGTAAAGTATCACAAGAATGGAGAATTAAGAATCCGATGTACTCAATTCTGATATGAGGACAATTGATGACCTAATACATGGTGAGGGGTGGGGGACGGGGGGAGTGGGGTGAGGGCAGGAGGGGGGATGGGGGCCCACAGTGTGTGGCTCACCTCTTGGAGGCAGGACACATTTGTAAGATGGACTTTATCTAACAAATGCAATCAGTGTAACCTGGTTCTCTGTATCCTCAATGAATCCCCAAAAGAAAAAAAAGAAAAACAAAGAATATACTTACTATGCTTTGAACTTCTTTCAAAAATAATGTAATCAATTTTAATTTTGTGTGTGCGTGTGTGTGTAGCACCTAAGATCTTCTCATGCCACATCATTTGAAAATCACTGCTCTAGAGGAAAAAGCAGGTGGGTCTTAGATCTAGAAGAACAAATAGAAGAGAAACACAAGCAGATGATGGATCCCTCAGCTCCATGTCATGGTCAATGCTAATACATAGGTGCTTGTGTGCAGATCAGGACAAAAATCGCCCTTTCTGAGTGAGCACAGACCAGCCGTGCACAGGACTGAGTCTCTAGCTGACCTGGCCAATCTGAGCCAGTGAGGTGAGGCCACTCTGCTGGCCGGAGCTCTGGGTTCCCTGACAGGAGCGAGCCCAGCCCGAGCCAACCAGTGGCCAATGTCTCCGGGGATCACCAGCTGGTCAGCGGCAGGCCCACGTGTGGCATTTGCCTGACAGGAATGAAATCCAGGACTTCTGATATGTTCAAGAAGAAGTTCTTTCTCTGCCCCTTCTCAGCCCAAAAATGAATGAGGAAGCATCTGGTCCAGGGAGGTCCTAGCGTTTATCACCAGGGATGTCAGCCCATGAATGACTCTGGTGTCCAGACGGGCATAAAATAGAGAAAGTACCTCCAACCCCTCTGAGTGTGTAAGTCAAATTACACCTGAAGCCTCCTCTGTCTTTTGATCAATAAATTAATCAACAAACTTCCTTTGAAAAGTTTCAAGAGCCAGGAACTTAAAGAATTTCATGAGGAAAGAATACTTTAATCTCCTTATCCAGATAGGAAACTCTAAAAACATTAGATTTAATACCCTAAAATATGGTTGAGTCAATTGAGAAAACAATTAGTTTGCGTACATGTTACACATTGAATTAAAATTTGTTTTGAGCTGTGAGTGGGGTTGTCAAATTTAAATTCAAATAAAACTCTGATTAACAAAGTAAGATGTTGGTTTTCTGGATATCATCACGGACAATGTTTTCCGATAACTCACTAAACGACTCAGAATACTTTGTGCTACTGCTCTGATGAGGCCTTCAAAACAAGGAGAAAAGCAAAAACAACTATTGAAAAGAGTACTCTAAAAATCCATCAGATGTTTTACTTAACAGACATGGCATTTCAGTTTTACAAGATAAAAAAAAATCTGGAGATGTGGTGATGCTTGTACAGCACTGGAGAAATATTTAATACCACTGAGCCATGCACTTAAAAATGCTGAAGATGGTAAATTTTATGTTATGTTTTTACCATAAAAAAGGAGGGGGGTAAATCTGTCAAATGAAAATTCTTGTTGAAAAAAAAGTTATTTCTAAGTTTCTGAGGGGCTTTCTTCCAGCTGTTTGGCCCTTATTTCTGTCAGCCACATAGTTCAAGGAAAGTTTAAAAGTGAAATTAAAAGGCACTCTGGTCCTTCATGGGACAGAGGCTTTCTAGTTGAGATCTTTCAGGAAAAGGAATCTTTTAGAAAACATGAAGGAAGGGAGAACTAACGTCACCACCAACTGTTAGTGACGGCAGGACACTGGGGACGAGTGTCCCCTCAGAGGCCACTGGAGCATGTGGCCACATGCAGGGGCTGGGCAGTGCAGTACACAGCCAGGGTTGATGGAGGAGACCTGAGATGTGCCCAGGAAAGCTAGGGACCTGGCCGGAAGGGCAGGCGACCCTGGAAGCTGGCCGGGGACAGTTTGCGGCTGACAGTGCGTTGTGCGGGGTAGCTGCAGCGGAGAGCGTTCTAGGGGTAATGGCAGTTAGCTCTTCTTCCTTCAAATGATTGGACGGTGGAGCAGAGAAGGGCATCTCAAAAGACCCCATAACCAGTTGGCAGAGGCCAGCCTTAAAGTCAAGAGGAGGACCCTGGGGGCTGGACCACGGAGGCAAAAAAAAGAATGCAGGAGCCACAGGCCATGGGCCACGGGCCACAGGCAGAGACACTGATGCATGACCACAGTCACATTATTCTCTGCTGTGATTAGATGTACACATGCCCAGAGTCACTAGAGAAGGCGTGCATAGAATTTGCCTGGAGGCTCGGCGCTTGTGGCTCAACGGGCTAAGGTGCTAGCCACGTACACCTGAGCTGGTGGGTTCGAATCCAGCCCGGGCCACCAAACAACAATGATGGCTGCAACCAAAAAATAGCCAGGCATCGTAGCGAGCACCTGTAGTCCCAGCTACTTGGGAGGCAGAGGCAGGAGACTCGCTTGAGCCCAGGAATTGGAGGTGGCTGTGAGCTGTGATGCCACAGCACTCTATCCAGGGTGACAGCTTGAGGCTCTATCTCAAAAAAGAAAAAAAAAAAAAAGAATTTGCCTGGAATGCCATTTCTTCTCAATTAACTATCCTTTTTACTTAAGATAAATCAAGCACTCTTATGAAAAGTATTAGAATTTGCAGCAGCACCTGGGCCCATCTCAGGCCTCCCCGTGTGTGTGGATATAATTCTAGACTCTCTGCCCCACTGCTGGTCTGTGTGTCCCACTCTCGATCATGGCCCTCGTCTTACTACCACAGCTTTCCTGTAGGTCTTGTCCCCGGGGATGGCAAGTGTCCCCACCTTGTTCTCAGCACCAGCTTCCTACACCATCCCAGGGGCCTTTCCCTGTGTGCTCGAACACTCACCAGTCCTGATCTCACTGTGGGTTTTCTGTCTCCGCAGCTTTGGGATGTGTGCCTTCAGAGAGAGAGGAAGAGTCAGAGAGAGATTGAAAAAGAAACTGAAAAGCAAGTGCCTTCAAAGGGGGTGTCGATTCAGCTAAAGCAGACCAGTTGGGGGTCGCTGGAAGTCCTGACCTCCGGACCATATTCACATTGCTCTCATTTAGAAAGATTGCACGTCTAATCTGTTACCATGCTAGAGTTGGGCTGGCCCTCAGTGTCCTTATAAGAACAAGAGAGGGACACTGAGGGACAAAGTCCGCCTGACTACGTAGGCAGGGGTGACGTGCTGAGGCTGCCGGTCACGGGGTGCCAGGTACACCAGCCAAGCCAGGAGCTCGGGAGAAGCCCAGCAGGCTCTTCCTCATGAATTGAGGGGGACATGGTCCTGCTGACACCCCAGTTTTGGACTTTTAGACTCCAGGACTGTGAGACAGTACATTTTTCTTGTGTCAAGCCACCTGCTCTGCGGTGCTTTGTTATATAATCCCAGGAAATTAATATATGAAAAAGGCCAGACTGTTTTATAAAGTCTAAGATCACACTAATTGCAAGATGGCCTGTTATTTTATATTTTATATACCAGAGAGAGAGGAGAGAGAGAAAGAGAAAAGTCGCCTCATCAATTATTACATTTTGTCAATTGAAAATGCAAACTGATTTAGAGATGGTAAGAAAAACTTGGATCGCGTAAGACATAATCCCTGCATTAAGTTAGTGCATTTTGATACTAATTTTTGGATAAGTATTAATCTGAGTGAGTCGTCTAAGATGTCAGGCACTGGGAAGTACTCCCCGGTTGGTGCCTAAGCAGGTGCACCCACGCTGGATATTGGCAGGTGGGCAAGTCGCATGAAATGGCGCCAAACAGGCAGAACCCTTTTTAAGGTGGGCACAGACTGCATTATTCACTCAAATATCACATGGTATTATTCCTTACCTCTGAGCAAGGAAGACCTGGGGAAAAAATGAAAATGGAATGAGTGGTTTGCTATCCCCGCTTTCTAAGTTATTTTCATGTCACAGGCTGCCGCCATCATAACCACTGTTTCCCTTCTATCTCCTCCTAGAACCACAGACAGTTTAGGCCTGTGGTTATCAACCTGACTGCACATCAGAATTACATGGAAACATTTGAAACGTTTGAAAAAAAGTGTGCTCATAAAATTCAAAAGCTTAATAACACACTCTGTCGGCAAGATTATAGAGAAAGGCTCAGATGTTGCCGGCTGGAATGCAAAGGATCATGTAGGCTCTGTTGAGGGGAATGTGGTAGTGTCTGTCAAAATGCTTTTGACCCAGAAATCCCACTTTCAGGAATTTACCCCAAAGGATAACAGGTATAAGTATAAAAAGAATGTTAGGTTAGAAGGTTATTCACTGTGGTATTGCTTGTCCTAAAAAAATACTGGAAATCTCCAGGGCTATCTATAGGAGGCTAATTGAACACGTTCTAGTCTGCCCACTCAGTGACTAGTTTATAGTGAAGCTATTCAAAAAAATGAGGACGAACTCTGAGACCAGATGAAGAGTGGGACAAAGTAAGGCACAAAAGAGGATGCTGCCATTTGTATGATCTGTAATTACATAAATATATAATTAATTTGGTAAAAATACAGGAAGAATAAATAATAAAGGAATAAATAAATCACTCCCTATTTGGAGGCAGAAGGAGAGAGAATCAGTGGTAATAAGAATTGGATGGTATATGGGGCTTCTCTCATATTTTTTTTAAATAGTTTTGAGTTACATTAATATTTCACATATTCAAAAATAAAATGATATCAACAAGGGCGAAAAACCAAGCCTAAAATTTAACTCAAACACAATGGGGCCAACTGAATATCAAAATGCTAACACAACCGCAGTAAGTAAGTGAGGTGGTGGTTATGTTACTTAGTTTGATTTAAGCATTCCACATTGTATATCAAATCATCATATTGTACTCCATAAATGCATACAGTTATGATTTAATAAAAATTAAGTTAAAAAAAAGATGTACCTTAAGAGAAATGTGTTTAAGTGTCATTCAAATAATACTCCTACTTTCCTGTGTGGTTGTGTTATCATTTTGATATTCAGTTGGCCCCATTTGTTTGTGTTTGAGTTAAATTTTAGGCTTGGTTTTTGCTTCTTTTCAGTGGTGAATGATATTTCCAAACCAACAAGCAACGTTCCTTGGAGAGATGGGCGGGTTCAGATCGGAGACAGATTATGTACGTGGTAAGCCTAGAATATCCTGTGTTGGAAGGCAAAGAAAGAGCCCCAGAGTGACAGACACAATCAAAAGAATAACTCAGCAAGCACGAAAGGCCAAATACGGAACAATTTGAGAACTGAAAAGATTGAACATATTAGATTGCAACGCATCTGAACATTTTTTTTGAGACAGAGCCTCAAGCTATCTCCCTAGGTAGAGTGCTGCGGCATCACAGCTCACAGCAACCTTCAATTCCTGGGCTCAAGCGAGTCTCCTGCCTCTGCCTCCCAAGTAGCTGGGAATACAGGTGCCCGTCACAGCGCCCGGCCGTTTTTTGGTTGCAGCCGTCATTGTTGTTTGGCGGCCCGGGCTGGATTCGAACCCACCAGCTCAGGTGTACGTGGCTGGCGCCTTAGCCTGTTGAGCCCCAGGCACCGAGCCACATCTGAATATTTTTAAAAAGCCATGAGTCCATAGTGATAGTAGAATAGGGGGTCTTTTATTCACACAATAATGCCAGAAAATAAATGTAAAAGGAATAATACAGTTAGGAAATGATTATTTTGCAATTACTGATGTTATTCAGACAACAGTCATCAAGGCATGAAAACATGTTGGAGAACACAGTATTGGCCCAGTACCAAGGTCAAATTGCAAAGGGAAAAGTATCGATTCAAAACAAAATGCAGATTCTGGCAGACACTTTCTTTACCAGATGACAAAATATGCCGTGTCCCCCCATAGGACATCATGACATGCACACAGCATTACCTGCACAATTTTCTAACTAAAGATGTTTGACCTGAATCTGACCAAAGACAGAAGATTGATGATCATTAGGCATTCTATGAGACAAACCTGAACTCTCCCAAAACATCTCCCAGACATCAATTCTCATAACCCACTGCTGCAATTCACTGTGAACAATGAGTTGACAAAGCATTTCATACGAAATGCAAACATTCATTGTGAAATTCTTTTTGTTTCAAATTAGGCTAGAGTTGTGAGAGGAGGGGGCTCTATTTCCCTCTTTCCCCACAACTTGGCAGGGAAGCTTCCCAGGCTAGCCACCAGGCAGGGCCGAACAATGCTTAATAACTGTTAAATTAGAGAGTGAACGTGAGTGTGAGAGCAGTGAACGTGAGAGCCGCAGAAATAGCTGCCTTCTACATGACTGCGTATACATCACGTGATATGGCACGGACCCACCTGGCTGCAAATTAAACAAAAGTAAGAAAGCTCCCCGCTTCACAGAGATAAGTTGCTGATGGAGATATCAGAAAGAAAGTCAGACCAGCTGGCTGCTAAGGGGTTATTTCAAGGTTTTCCTGGGGCTGGTATTTCTGCCAACCTGGGGTGTTTGAAATAAATTTAAAGGGGGTTCTTAATTGTGGCTTCTCCATCTGACTCTTTTATAAATATCACTATGCTTCTCCCACTCTTTGAAATTCTATCCCACATTATTATTATTTTTTTCAAGACCAGGCTGTTAGGAGCTAAATAAGGGTTTACTATATAACAGTTTGAAATTTTTATGAAAAATGACATGTTTTTGAGGAATATTTGTATAGCATTTTTTATTTGTAAACTATTTTTTATTGCAAACATCCTAGTTAATTATCCGTCCTAGTTATTCAGGGACTAAATCACCCTTATATTACCAATGTGAAAAACAAGATGTAGAGATAAGTTCAACTGGAGTTACTAAACTTTGCATAGCTCCTAGCCAATGATAATAAAAATAATTTGCCTCAAATCATATAGTAAGTCAGTCATCTTGCCTCCAAAGCTCCAGCTCAGTTCCCTGAATCATTTAGCCCTTCCTAAGGTTTTTATTGTTCTGTAATACATCAATATTTTCTTTTTTGAAACTGAGTCTCACTTTGTCACCCTCTGTAGAGTGCTGTGACATCACAGCTCACACCAACCTCAAACTGTTAGGCTTAAGCGATTCTCCTGTGTCAGCCTCCCAAGTAGCTGGGACTACAGGTGCCTGCCACAATGCCGGCTATTATTTGGTTGTAGTTGTTATTGTTTTTAGCAGGCCCAGGCTGGTTTCAAAACCACCAGCCCGGTGTATGTGGCTGGCACCCTAACCATGGAGCTAAGGGCACCGAGCCATATGTTGATATTTTCTTAAAAATTCAAGTCTCCGTTTTAAAGTGAATCATTGTTAAAACTATTGATTATTGTTAAAACTGTTGATTATTTAGGAAATAAAGATGCTATTTATTTATTCTATGTTGCCTATCTCCTGTATTACCAATCACATCCAAGAATTGACAATTTTATGAAATCTCTTATTCTACATTGCTATTAATGAACTATGTTATTCTACATTGCTATTAATGAACTATGTTATTGCTGCTTCTTTTTTGTAAAACTCTCCAACAAAATAATCTAAATTTTTTGCCTACATTCTGGCAATCACTCTTCAATCCACAAAATTTACTTTCTGTCTCAAACAATTAACTGATAGATTCTGTTAGTTTATCAATGGGCTCAATTATTCCCACTTCCAAGGGTACGTTGAGACCTTACACGTCATCTTGATGCACTTAGCTTTGTTGAGTTCTCTCCATCATTTAGCCCTAACAAGCTGAGCTCTGAGACTGAAGAATAAAAAGAAAAATTGGGCATTGCCTGTGGCTCAGGGGGTGGGGCACCAGCCCCATATACTGAGGGTGGCAGGTTCGAACCCGACTCCAGCCAAACTGCAACAAAAAATAGCCGGGCGTTTTGTGGCGGGCGCCTGGAGTCCCAGCTACTCAGGAGGCTGAGGCAAGAAAATTGCCTAAGCCCAAGAGCTGGAGGTTGCTGTGAGCTGTGTGACGCCAGGGCACTCTACCCAGGGTGATAAAGTGAGACTCTGTGTCTACCAAAAAAAAAAAAAGAAAAAAAAATTTAAGATGTTCACCTTCTTCATTTCTGCCCCTTGGTGCTCAGCACAAACACCTGTTTGTCACAGAGGAGGTATTCAATAAATGTCTATTCAGGTAATTGGAACGATGGATGTTTAATGTTTTTAAGCTAATGCTATATTTTATTTAACTATTTGTCCTAAAACCAACAGAAAACTAGAATTAATTGAAAGGAATGATAGACTCTAAATCTTCCACCACATCAATGCATTGACTTTGGGCAAATCCATGTCACTGTGCCTCAGTTTCCTCAACTGTACGACGTGCATAACAACGCCATCCACCAAATAGGGCTGCTGTTGGATTAAAAAAGCCAATTCACAAAGAAAAAGAAGCTTGAGTATTAGATAGATAGGTATTTGCATTATAAAATGCACCTGTTCATGTGGGGTTATTATTGATATTTAACTGTGTTGTTTCTTGATTCTACTGAGTATTTGACTGACGTTCATAACTTATCTGCTTCAGAAAAATAAAGCTAGACAATTTCTTGCTCCAGATGACTCTCTCTATCGAGAGGCCAGCACTATCATTGCCGGTCTAGGGACTGGAAATGTGCAGAAGAAAAAAGGAAAGGGTGCAGACGGGGTTAGGCTTCAGCTACGCCACGCGGTAAGAGCCTATTTACACAATCAATCTGTCTTAGCTTCAGCATCTTCTAATTTGATACAGAAGTAGCAATGTGTGAAGGGCGTGGGCCGGGACTAAAGGAAGTGGCCCTGTGAGGCTCAGGCATCATATTCAGCGATAGCAACTTCCAGTACGCGATTGTCACCCACAGTCACGTGGCCGTGTTTGGCATCAGGAATCCTGGGGAAAGGATGTCATTCTGGGACCATGGACAGGCTGTCACTTTGCCTCCTTTATGGTCCACAAGATGAAGGGCAGACATCCCATCGCTTTCTACATATCCAGAACACCATACACAGTGCTCAGTAAACATGGGTCGAATTCAGCTCCACGTGGGGACCACTGTGCTGAGGACAGAGCTGGGGTGGTGTCTGGAGATGGCCACACCCCTGTGCTCCCCCAGGCGGGAGAGAGCTGCACCGGCTGGCCGGGCCATCGGTCTTGGGAATGGCCCCTTTATCAGGAATGTTGCACTTGCCACCTCAGATGTTAGTGATTGTTCACAAATACTAAGTACACATCTGTATCAAGAGAACAACGGGTGTGTCTTCTGGACAGTAAGATACCGAGCACTTTATCTACAAGCTTCACGGAGCTGGAGCAGCCCAAGTATCTGGTGGTAAATCACGGCCGCCGCTCACAGGTGCAGTGACAGACAGACTGCCTGAGAATGTCTTTGCTTTTCTCTCTCTTTTTTTTTTTTTTTTTTTTTTTTAGGGAGGAGAACAGAGTCATGCTCTGTTGCTCCAGGTAGGGTGTATTAGCCTGGCTCATTGCAACCCCAACACATGGGCTGGTGTGATCCTGCTGCCTCAGCTCTTGAGCAGCTGGGACTACGGGTCCCCACTGTAACACCCAGCTGGTTTTTCTGTTTTTAGTAGAGATGGGGGTCTCGCTTTTGCTCAGGCTGGTCTCAGACTCCTGAGCTCAAGTGTTCCTCCTGCCTGGGCCTCCCAGAGTGCTGAGCTAAAACCATTTCTTGAACTCACAGGAGGGGAACCATGGTGGTAACTGACAAGAAACTGTACTACAAATTGAGGAATTCTGTTGCTCACTGTAGAAAACCTCATGGAAACAATTAGCATCAAAGTCTGGCCATTTGGGACCTTAGCTGTAAAAGGATAATACAGTTTCTCTGTACTTTGATCAACTTTCCGTGGAAAAAGGAGACTATGGGAGCTTTAAAACAATCTGTAGAAACACGATCACCAGCCAAACAGCCACAACTAGGAGGGGAAGGGAAGAAGAAGAAACAGAAGCTTCTACACAGAATGTGGGATGTTGTTCAGGAAGCCACACAGAAACTCACCCACAGAGCCCAGCAAACTAGCACTGAGGGAAGGAATCCACTATTCTTTCCCCAGTCACTGGGCCTAGAGAAATTCCTGGAACTGAGGTCACACATACAGCGTGACAGTTAAGAGGGAGACGGCCCATTTGTCCTTGACACGGTGCCTGGCGTGTTTACTCGGCCTTTGGGTGCTGAAATCATCACGTGTATCTCAAATGACCAAAGGAGGGGAAACTGCAGACCAGCTCCATCCTCCCCGAGACAATGTGCCAGATGGCCAGATGCCAGCCTCCCAGGCCCCAGCGGCACTTGCGGCTGTGACATTGGGGACCACGTGGTCAGTAGAAAGTGGCTGAGAGTGACGGGTCCAGCGATGCCCTCGAGATCCTCCTGTTTTGCCCCCTTACGGTTCATCTTCTCCTACCTGATCGAGCTGGAGCTTCTGATTAAAGTAGCTGGTACGGAGACTTTGGACTTTGTGAAAACATTTTCATTAGCCAAGATAAATCCCTTCGTACAGTATTTTATAAAGTACATTATTCTCTGTCTAGTTTGCATTTTGCTTATTTTGTCAGGCACAAGAAAAATGCTCTCTGGCCAAGAAGACAAGTATTCAAAAGAAAACAGGGGAGAAAAAGAAACAGTTGCTAGAACATTTTATTCAGACCTCTTCCTGAAACTTTATCTGGCAGGCCATTTTAAAAAACATAACACATAATCTGCTAAAAATTTAAAAAGTGACTGGGAATTTTTATCATCAATCCCAATGTTCTGACCAAACTTTTCTCTTCTGCCTCCGACGGCCAAGCCCGGCCCTGACATGCACTTTTCTTCCCGCAGCCCTCTGGGTTTCCTGTGGATAAAGTTAGTCCAAGGTTTTAGAAATTGGATGACTTCTGGGTTCATAACAATTTTGTGAGAAATTACATTATTCTGTGAGGAGAGCAGTGAGCTGAGGGCTGATTTTTCCAGTGACTTTCCTTCTGGCCCAAACAGTTAATGGAATTTTGTCGGCACCTTGGAAACGTTTGTTTTACGCCTGTATGAAAGAGCGGCAGGAGGGAAGGGGCAAATTCTGCCTTTGAAATTGGAAATAAAACCGGGAATTGAGTTCTGACTCTACCTCTTACTGGCTGCACGAATGCCATGTGACAACTCTGAGTGTGACCGCCTGCTCCCCACCCCCCTCCCTTCCCTTCTCTGTCCCTCCCTCCCTCTCTCCTTCCTTCCCCGTCTTCTCACCTTCCTCCTTCCTTCTCCCTCAATCTGCCTGAATATTTGCTTATCCAGTGATCAACAGATTGTTGAGAGGAGCAAGCACACGAGAAGTCCCTGGACAACGGCTGGAGTGTAAAAGGTCCTCTGTTAGCAGAAGTTTCTATTCATTTACTCCGGGTTGCTGATATGAAGAACATCTAATCGGCCCTCATACGCTGGCATGGAGCAGAGTCACCGGGGAAGCAGATTCCCAGATGAGCCTCCCTCCCACCTCGGGGATTTGGACCTGAGAATCCGCGCTTCCAATGCTGCTGCTGCTGGTGCAGGGACGCACCCTGAGTGCCACGTGTCCTTCCAAGAGGTGGCAACTCCATTGCTGGCGTGTTCTCTGGGGAAAGATTCTGAGCTGTGTGGGGCCTGGGTGAGACTGTGTTTTAGGGGTGCGAGTATTTGATATCTCTATCCTCTTTTTGAAAACTTTTATCTCCTTTCTTACCATTAACCCATTTCTCACCCAAAATGCTAAATTAAACCTCAAAGTCCAGCAACCTCAGATCGAAAGCCCAGTTCTCACACATGATCAGGACACTGCAGAACTGCTCCATTCATATCCTGACCTCAAAAACACCCATCCAACATTCAGGACTGGATGCCCGGACATGTGCAGCAGCTACATAAAACTCAGAAGGCCAGAAAAAGGAGTAAAAACACTGTACTATGTGCTGGAGCCTCGCATTTTAAAAAATACAGATACAATTTTGTTCAATTTCCCCAACAATTCTACAAAATAGGTATTATTATCCTCAGTCTATAAATGAAGAAATAATGTTACAGCATTTTCTCAAGTAATTTTCCAAAGGTCATCCAGAAAGTATTTCAAAACATTTAAGACCAAAGTTAGTGTTCTTAATCTCTACAGAAGAAAAGATAGAGACACTCAAATTCTTTTTCTGGCCGTTGGGGAAAGTCGCCCTTCGGGACTTAGGGTCTGCCGGGTGTGTGTGTTACAAAGAGGCTGAGCTCCGTTATTCTCATGTATACATTCAAGTGAAGTGTCCAAAACATACAGTAGTCACCCCTGACCTGCAGTTTTTCTTTCCAAAGTTTTAGTCACCTGTGGTCAGGCATGGTCTAGAAATACTAAATGGAAAATTCCAGAAATAAATAATTCCTAAGTCTCAGATTGCACCCCACTCTGGGCAGCGTGATGAAATCTCCTGCTATCTTGCTTTGTCCTTCCCAGGGCATGAATCATCCCCTTTTCTACCATATCCACAAGGTATATGTTCCCCGCTGTTACTTAGTGGCATCTCAGTTAACAGATTAAAAAAATAAAACAAAACAAAACATAGTTACTGCAGGTGTGGGGTCTGGTACCACCCATGGTTTCAGGCACTAGGCGTAGGTATGCCCCGTTGATACTGTATATAGATAAAGTCACTTCCCTTAAATATCACCCATGCGCAGGGCTCTGGCTTAACATTCTTCTTTATTTTATTATGACTTGTTGTTATTACAGAACTTCCTTATGTGAAAAGCAACATGTCTTAGCTTAGGTCTTAAAATTCTTGGTCGTCCCAGATTTTAAACTGAATGATATCCAATAATTTGTTAGGCTTCAAGATTAAATGTCTTTACTTTTTACTTGGAAGGCACCAGGGTCATATTTTATTAAACATGCTTCTGCATGTTCACTATCAAATTGATTTAATTTATGTGCACCCGTGCAGGATTCATTTCTTATTTTTAAGAAAAGCATATTTGAAAGCAGGTCAGTTCATTGGTAAATTACATGTGTGCTGCCGTATAATTTGACTGCTGAATAAAGAAAGAACTGCTATAAAAATCATTCTCGGGAGAATTAGGTTAGTTGTAAAAGCAGACGTTGCCCACTCTACGGTGCTTTTATGCTTATGAAATGGATAACCAAAACCATTTTGAAATGTCAATCATTCAATTCCATTTACGTTTGCAATTCTTTTTTTGAGTACCTTGTTTGACGGAAAGTACTCTGGCACTTGTGAAAGGTGCTTTAAGGATAGTATCATCGTTGTTTTCAAGCTCTCTTATTCTGTCCTGTCTCATAGTGTCGTGAGCACCACAGAGGGAAACAGCGTGGTACTTGTTTTGCTTTGCACCTTGTGGAGCTGTCTTTGAGATCAAAGAGATTCCTGCGTGAGAAGGAACCCACAGAGCACAGGGTGAACAGGGCTGATGCCCAACAGGCAGGGGATTCTGATTGCAGAGACCAACTTCAAGTCACCAAAAATATCATCAGCTGACTGAGAGAAACAAGAATTACAGGATTAGAGAGTTTTGAAGCCCGGTGGTACATGGGAGAAAACCTAGTGATATTTTTATTTCACAGCTGATTCTACTGAAGGAGAGGGAGGATACAAGACCACAAAGTCAATTGCACAAAAACAAAACAAAACTTTCTATTTAAATAATCACAGATAATGCTACCAGAAACCCTTTGGAATTCTGCTCCAAGCCAGAACAAAACTCAAGTAACTAAGTCGCCAGTGAGCAGCCAATGGTCGGCGGAAAAGAGCCTCGAGATGCTTTGCAAGGTCAAGGGTCAAGGATCTTGCAAAAAAACAGAAGTGAGACTCGTTATCATGTTCCCTTTATTTGTGTTACAAGGATCTTAAAATACAGTTAGAATGAACAAGATCTAGGATTTGGTAGCATAAGGTAAAACCACGGATAACAATAATTTATTGTACACTTTTAAACAACTAGGAAGTGGGATGTTTCTAACACAAGGAAATGATGAATGTTTGGGTTGAGGGGCATCCTAGTTCCCTGGATCGGTACTGACTGTGCACCCGCGTCAGAACATCTCGTGTACTCCGTAAATATCCACAACATTATGTACAAATAATAATCACAAATTTAAAATGGAGAAAAAATAAAACATATGCTAAAAATGCTAAAAAATACAAAGACCCCTTTTCTACTGGGACATTTTATGTTATATTGAAGAAAGATTTTTGACCAAAGTATGTCTGGTCTCCCATTTCCAAGGAGTTAGATACAAGAAGGATCTACGAAACGATGACTCGGGAGAAAAAGAAGCATTAAGATGGGATGAACACAAAAGGGAAATTTGCTGACTGTACCCTCTGGCCATGGCGGGACACCCAGAACTAACCGGGGTGCTATCCTGAGCTTAACCACAATACTTATGATGTTGGGACTGTGATCCCAAAGTAGATTTTATCCAAGCAAATCCACTATGGAAATTGGATCTACAAATTAAGATAAATATAGTAAAATAGCATAAAGCTAAAAGCGATACGCATGTATACATGCGTGCAAATAACATCCCCAGAACTGACTCAAAATTCCACACGGGAACCTGCAATCGCCCTGTTCAGCAGCGCGGTGATGAGTATTTGTCTCTTTGACAGTTGGTGTAGGTACTTCCACAGCACAGGCCCGTTCACTTACACGGCTGGGGTTGGTTCCCTCGTTACCGTGGGAGACGGTTACAGTTGACGTCATTCTTTGACCGAAAGCCTCCATATCTCTGCTCTTGGGAGGAGCAGGTGGGCTCTATCTATGCAAGTGAGGGTGTTCTCTGTGTGATCGGGCCCTGCCAGTGTGTTTGTTTTATTTCTCGCAATGTTAGTAGTTACTCTAGGTAACCAGGATACCGTGCGTGTTTACCCTGCCACACACACCAGAATTCAAGGGAGGAAATGAGAACATAAAATCAGCAACTAGGTGCTTTGCTGTGTGTCCCGCGTAGACTGATCACTGTTTCCTGGACGGTCACGCTAATTCACACCTGTGTCAATGGCACACTTCATTCTGGACGCTCTGAATACCCTTCCTTTTCTCCTTTCTAGCTCAACAATGCATTCTTCTGTACCCCCGAAGACTCCGTATCCTTTACCCTCATTTTCTATCTTTGCTTACACATAGAAGACCACGTGTGAACTATCACAAACTCCTCTTGCCATTTAACAACATATTTTGGACGTTGTCTCATATCCAATCACTCTGTGTAAGTCTATATAGACATATTTTTAATGTACTACCAAGTTTTCCTTTGGCTCATATGACAGGTCTATTGAACCAGCCCTGACTGAAGGGTGTTGCTTGTGTGCACTGTACAATTACACACACACACACAAAAACACAGAGATTGTGGGTTTGTGTGTGTTTAGATATGTGTGTCTTTGAACAGCTGAAAATATAGCTAGAAATTGCTCGGTTAAAGAGAATATGTATTTTATGCAGCCTTAAAGAAAGATGGTGACTTTTCCTCTTTCATAGTGACATGGATGGGGCTGGAACATGTTCTCCTTAGCAAAGTATCTCTAGAATGGAAGAAAAAGTATCCAATGTATACACCCCTAATAT
>CAUYRH010082261.1:0-11759 GCA_963574655.1 Perodicticus potto
TAGTGAATTAACTAGAAAATTCAATTTAGAAGTGCATGTCTTATAGATCAGAACAAAGACAGAAAACAGATTTACTCAATAATTGACCCAACAGAAAATTTTAGCAATATTTAAAATTTAGTAGTGCCACTTTCAATAACACACCATATTAATAATATACCACGATGAAAATATTTCAAATTGTATATAAAACCAGCACTTTGTACCCCATGATTGCATTAATGTACACCGCTATGTTTTAATAAAAAAAAAAAAAACTTAAAAAAGAAAATGGATAAGCTCGGCGCCTGTGGCTCCACAGGCTAAGGCGCCAGCCACGTACACCTGAGCTGGCAGGTTTGAATCCAGCCCGGGGCCGCCAAACAACAATGACGGCTGCAACCAAAAAAAATGGCCAGGCGTTGTGGTGGGCGCCTTCAGTTCCACCTACTTGGGAGGCAGAGGCAGGAGACTCGCTTGAGCCCAGGAATTGGAGGTTGCTGTGAGATGTGATGCCACAGCACTCTATCCAGGGTGACAGCTTGAGGCTCTGTCTCAAAAATAAACAAATGAAAAAAGAGAAAATGGATAGAAATAGTGGGAAAGTCACAAATCTTGCACCTATCAGGGAGGATGGTGCCATTAAGCAGTAACCAATTACATAGCAGTAAGGAAGCTAGTTAACTGGCTAAATTCTTGCTATCTCAAATACTTTTATAAAAATCAGACTTTGATTTTTATAAAAAACTATAGCTCTACATTATTTTAATCTAAATACCACAGTTTCCTCCCCCCACCCCACGGGGGAATAAATTGTAAAATTCACAGAGTTTTGGTGGAGTTTTTTTTCTTTCTTTTTGAGACAGAGTCTCACTGTTGTCCCAGGCTAGAGTGCCCATAGCCTCAGCCTACCTCACAGCAACCTCAGACTCCTGGGCTTAAATGACCCTCCTGCCTAGGCCTCATGAGTAACTGGGCATACAGGCACCCACCTCTATGCCCAGCTAACTTAAAACACACAGTTTTGTGCCTGTCATCCCAGCTACTTGGGAGGTTGAAGCAAGAGAATCGCCTAAGCCCAGGAGTTGGAGTTTGCTGTGAGCTGTGTGATGCCACGGCACTCTACTGAGGGTGATAAAGTGAGACTCTGTCTCTACAAAAAAAACAAATAAATAAAATACACAGTTTTGTGCTCTCTTTGGCAGCACATATACTAAAACTGGAACGATACAGAGAAGATAAGCATGGCCCCTGTGCAAGGATGACACACAAATTCATGAAGTGTTCCATATTTAAAAAACTAAAATGCAATACACAGTTTTAACCAACTTCAAAAAGACACATTAGAAAATAAGACTTTCGGCTCAGCACCTGTGGCTCAACGGGCTAAGGCGCCAGCCATGTACACCTGAGTTAGCGGGTTGGAATCCAGCACGGGCCCACCGAACAACAATGGTGGCTGCAACCTAAAAATGGCTGGGTGTTGTGGCGGGCACCTGTAGTCCCAGCTACTTGGGAGGCAGAAGCAGGAGAATCGCTTGAGCCCAGGAATTGGAGGTTGCTGTGAGCTGTGATGCCACAGCACTCTACCCAGGGTGACAGCTTGAGGCTCTGTCTCAAAAAAAAAAAAAAGAAAAGAAAAGAAAATAAGACTTTCTTGATTTTTCTTTTCTTTTTTTTTTTTTTTTTTCTGGCAAGAGATAGAGACAGATAAGAGAGAGACAAGAAAGAGGGAACGAGTTTCAAGATTTTATGGTAGACATGGGAGACAGATGTTCTCTCTCGCCTTTGTATAACAGGTACCAAGAAATAGTATTCTAGCTCTATAATTTTATCAGTATTCATATCCTCATTATATCTACTTCATGCTTTAACATCTTGATTTCTTAATGGGAATGTACACTTCTTTACTGCTGTCCCTGATTACTGATGTACGAGATTTGTGACTTCCCCCACTACTTCTACAGATAATATTGCGTCATAAAGCCTACAGCCCTCTGCTTCTACAGATAACCTTGCTAATCTAAAGCCTAAGACTGGTCTGTGAAATACTTTTCAGACTCTGCGTCCGGGGAGACCCACTGACACCAACTGGACCTGTGGACAGGCATGGGAATGGATACAACTGTTTTAAGACCTCTCCCAACTGAGAAAACAATCTCTATGAGTTCATTCCCCACCAATAAACAGACCCAAATGCCTAGCCCTTTGCCTGCTACACTATCTTTAACAAACCCTTTCTCGGCTCGGATCCTGTAGCTCAGTGGCTAGAGCGCTAGCCACATATACCAGAGCTGGTGCGTTCAAACCACCCTGGGCCTGCCAAATCTCAGCAGGTTTTTGAGATAGCTTTTTGACAATTACAAAAAAAATAGCTGGGCGTTGTGGCGGGCGCCTGTAGTTCCAGTCGCTTGGGAGGCTGAGGCAAGAGAATCGCTTAAGCCCAAGAGTTTGAGGTTGCTGTGAGCTGTGATGCCACAGCACTCTACCAAGTGTGACATAGTGAGACTCTGTCTCAAAAACAAAAACAAAAAAAAAACCCTTTCTCCAAAATTCTCAAGAGAATTTTGGATTAGAGAAATTACTCTCCTCTCCTCACCTGGCACCTTACAAAATACAAGTTTCTCCACTGCAACACCTGTTGTCTCAGTATACTGGCCTGCACTGGGCATGGGCAAGAGACTCAGCTGGGCTGTAAGAGTGTCATAATTCCACATGCTTCTTTGTGGTAAAAAAGAAAAAAAAAATATTGAAAGTAAAAATAATTCCTCATAAAAATTTAAATTCGGCTCGGCGTCTGTGGCTCAAGCAGCTAAGATGATAGCCACATACATCTGAGCTGAAGGGTTCGAATCTAGCCTGAGCCCGCCAAACAACAATGACAGCTGCAACCAAAAAAAAAAAAAAAATAGCCGGGCGTTGTTGCTGGCTCCTGTAGTCCCAGCTACTTAGGAGGCAAAGGCAGGAGAATCACTTTAGCCCAGGAGTTGGAGGTTGCTGTGAGCTGTGATGCCACAGCACTCTACCTAGGGCAACAGATTGAAGGATCTGTCCAAAAAAAATTTTTTTAATTCATCAGAAGATCCACTATGTATATAACTGTTAGAAGCAATGGTGTGTTTGGAGAGCTATTAGATCTAAGCTAAGTTACCAAGAAATGTCAAATCCTAGCCCAATCCACAGCCACCCCCTGTAGTGAACACTGTTGACCCATCAGAATCCTTTTGGCCCAATTTTAGTACAGGACTTTCAATTGGCAGGTTTTTTCTTTTTAAATTTATTTTACAGGCTCGACGCCCATAGCACGGTGGTTACAGCACCAGCCACATGCACCGAAGCTGGCGGGTTCGAACTCAGCCTGAGCTAGCTAAACAACAATGACAACTGCAACAAAAAAAATAGCCAGGCATTGTGGTGGGTGCCTGCAGTCCCAGCTACTTGGCTGACTAGGGAAAAAAAATCACTTAAGACCAAGAGTTTGAGGTTGCTGTGACCTATGACTCCATGGCATTCTACAGAGGATGACATAGTGAGACTCTGTCTCCAAAAATTTTTATTTTACAAATATATAATATAATATAATATATACTTATAGATGTATGTAATATACATATGTACGTATATGTATATAATATAATATAAATGCCATATATACATATATATGTATATATGTGTATATATATATTTCTGCTTTTTAAGATTTGGGGTCTCACTTTCTTACCCAGGCTCAAGTGCAATGGTACAGTCATAGTTAATTGATACCCTGAATTCCTGGGCTCAAGCACTGTTCTTGCCTCAGCCTTCGAAGTAGCCACACCTGACTAATTTTTTAAAAAATGTTTGTACATATGGGAGGATCACAAAACTGCACTACTTTTTTATACCAGCCCCCCTCTGTGAGAGAAGCGTAATACTTAAAGCACCACTCAGTCAAAGCAAGTCTGTGAAAGATAAAAGTACATAATTCAATCTGTGAAGTTTGCAACTTAAGTGTTACAATAGTTAGAGAAACAAGCAGGTATATGAAACTGCCCTTTATAAAATTAATAAAGGGCCACAGGTGGGAACTGTGGTAGAGGAAATAGATTAATATGTGTAACCAGCCATTGTTCTCTAGCTTGCTTTCATACTTCCTACTCAGGAGTCAAAGAGCTGATGGTCATAAAGATTCCTAGCTTTCTTCCTTGCTCCAGTAGATAACATCACCCTTGTGAAACCTAAGGCAGGTTTTTGAGACAGCTTCCAGGCTCTGCATTCCAAGGGAGAGACACCCCCCCTCAGATCTGTGGCCCATACCCCGGAACTGACTCAACTGGCTTTGAGATCCCCACCCAGCAAATGAGTCAGCATAAGTGGTCGACTTCTACACCCCATGGTTCCACCTCAGACCCAGACTATCAGCAGACCCATTTGCCTACCCTCTGCCCACCAAAGTATCTTTAAATATCCTTTCTCTTAGGGCGGTGCCTGTGGCTCAAAGGAGTAGGGTGCTGGCCCCATATGCCGGAGGTGGTGGGTTCAAACCCAGCCCTGGCTAAAATCTGCAAAAAAAAAAAAAAAAAAAAGAATCAAAAACCTTTCTCCTAAATTTTTGGAGACTAATTTGAGAACTTCCTCCCATTTCCTCCTTGCACAGCACCTGTGATAATTTTTCTCAGGAACCCTTGCTGTCTGAGTGTATTGGCTTCCTCTTGAGCAGCAGGAGCAGTGAACCTGGGAAGGCTGTAACACATACCCCTTAGACACTTTTACATCCGTCTCTCTGTGTAAACTCATAGTGACAGGGTCTCACTATGTTGCACAGGGTGCAGTTGCCATGTTTTTGGCTGAGGTTGTTCTCTGGTTACCAGAGTATGATCTTGCTGCACATAGGGATGACTGAAAATTCAAGGGAATTAGCACTCTAAGGGAGCAACCCTCAACACCTCTGGTACAAAGGTCTGGATGGAGATGGAATGCCATGTGTTCAAACATGTAAATATAGCCTAAAGGTAGGATCATAGGATGTTATGAAAAGAACTTCGCTCTGTTTTGTCTGCTACAGAATCCATAACAGAAAGCCTGGCACTCAATCTTTATGTTAATGAGCCTCATCACAAGTTTCATTACAAAAAATACTGTCTAAGCATGGTGGCTAACACCTGGAATCCTTTGGGAGGCCAGGAGTTCCAGACCAGCCTGCACAACATATTCAGAACCCATCTCTACAAAAAATTAAAAAATTAGCCAGGCATCATAGCATATACCTGGAGTCCCAGCTACTTGAGAAGCTGAGGCAGAATTGCTTGAGCCCAGTTCAAAGTTACAGTGAGCTCTGTATAATCAGGCCACTGCACTCCAACCTGGGCAACAGAGCAAGACATGGTTTCATATACATAAATATTTATGTAAAAGTGCCTAAAGGATGTGTACTGTTTGTTTCTCCAACTACACTAACAGCTACCTATAGCTTAAACCACAACCATTATAGATTAGATTATGTACTTTGCATCTTTCACGGACTTGCTTTGATTAAGCTATACTTCTTAGTGTTAGGCTTCTACCTTTCACAGATGGGGCTATAAAATAGTGGAATTTCAGCCTAGGCGCAGTGGCTGATGCCTGTAATCCTAGCACTTTGGGAAGCCGAGGCGGGTGGATCGCCTGAGCTCAGGCCTGAGTAAGATCAAAACCCTGGTCTCGGCTCAGCGCCTGTGGGTCAGGCGGCTACGATGCTAGCCACATATACCTGAGCTGGTGGGTTCGAATCCAGCCCAGGCCCGCCAAAAATGATGGCTGCAACCAAAGCAACCAAAAAATAGCAGGTTGTTGTGGCAGGCGCCTGTAATCCCAGCTACTTGGGACGCGGAGGGCAGGAGAATCCCTCGAGCCCAGGAGTTGGCGGTTGCTGTGAGCTGTGATGTCACAGCACTCTACCCACGGTGACAGCTTGAGGCTCTGTCTCAAAAAAAAAAAAAAAAAATAGCCTGGGGTTGTAGCAAGCACTTGTAATCCCAACTACTTGGGAGACTAAGGCAAGAGTGATACCGGTGTTTTAAGTTCTTGGTCTCCAGGATTGAAGAATGAATCCCTGGACCTCGCTCGGATCAGTGGTAAGACAGGATTTAGTCACAGAAACAAAGAATATAAAAACCAAAGCTCCTGGCCCCAGGCGGGGAAACAAGCTCTCTTGCTCCCTTTCTGAAGTCTGTCCCTGGGGCTCTCTGCTTAGGGGTATATAGTCACAAGGGGTTATTTTGCCAGAACTCAACATTTACTTTTAGGGCATAGGTCTTCTAAAGTTATAGCCAGTCTTCCATTTAGCAGTAGGGGGCCAGAAGTCTCATGCCTTGGAAACTTACATGAAATGACCAGGCCATGAAATTGTCCAGCCCTAGAAAAGGTAGGGTTTCCCCTTCTGCCAGAAGTGCACCAGGAAGGAGACACCGGAGCCTCCTAGGGCCTTCCAGCCTACCCTCCAGCCTGCTGGTTCCTCTGCTGGCTGCCACCCCACGAGCACCACCAGGGCTAAGGCGGCAGGTCCCGGCGCCACCTGTCCTGTATCAAGAGGATCGCTTGAGTCCAAGGGTTTGAGGTAGCTGTGAGCTGTGATGCTAAGGCATTCTACCAAGGGTGACAGAGTGAGACTCTGTCTCAAAATAAATAAATTAAAATAAAATAGTGTAATTTCATAATCCTCACTTGTATTTATTGTAGGAATGTTTGAGAGATGATAGGCACATCATCCTGTGGGGTCCCCATCAGGAGGATGGGGGCGAATTTCATCAGACTTCAATAGGAAAATATGTGTTCTGTACATCTCCATCCTTTGTGGATTTTGTGAATTGTGGAATGAAGTTTCTCAACCAGAATCCAGTTGATAGGAATAAATTAAGCACTGGAAATCAGAAGCTCCATTTAGAGACCAGGTCATTGTCAAAATTACTTCTTCAAAATCCGTTTTTTTAAAAGGCAGAGTCTCTCAGGGCAGCGCCCGTGGCTCAGCGAGTAGGGCACCGGCCCCATATACCGAGGGTGGCAGGTTCAAACCCAGCCCTGGCCGAGCTGCAACAAAAAAATAGCCGGCCGTTGTGGCGGGCGTCTGTAGTCCCAGTTGCTCTGGAGGCTGAGGCAAGAGACTCGCCTAAGCCCAGGAGTTGGTGGTTGCTGTGAGCTGTGTGACGCCACGGCACTCTACTGAAGGCGATCAAGTGAGACTCTGTCTCTACAAAAAAATAAATAAATAAATAAAAGGCAGAGTCTCTTTGTCTCCCTTAGTAGAGTGCTCTAGCGTCACAGTCCACAGCAACCTCAAATTCTTGAGCTCAAGCGATTCTCAGCCTCCCGAGTAGCTGGGACTACAGGTGCCCACCACAACGTCTGGCTATTTTTTCTTTTAGAGACAGGGTCTCACTATGGCTCAGTTTGGTCTTGAACTTGTGAGCTCAGGCAGTCCACCTGCCTCAGCTTCCCAGAGTGCTAGGATTTCAGGCATAAGCCACCACACCCAGCTTCAAGATAACTTTTTAAATTAAATTTTTATTTCTCGCAAAGTAATACACGTACATAGCTTAAAAAGTCAAAGAATGGAAGGCCTCTGGTGAGGAGAGGGCTATCAGTTCCTTTACCTTCCTCATTCATACTTAAGAGGAAACCATTTGAATTCCTTCATTTGTTTCTTTTGAATTTATTTCTAAGTGTACATATATTGCTAATGCTTTGCATTTTTCAATTTTAGTGTTCTTTTTTACTTCTTTTTTTTTTTTTTTTTTTTTTTTTTTTTAGAAAAAGTCTCACTCTGTTGCCCTGGTAGAGTGCCATAGCATCATAGCTCACAGCAACCTCAAATCTTGGGCTTGAATGATCCTGTCGCCTCAGCCTCCTAAGTAGCTGGAAGTATAGGCAGCACCACTATGCTTAGCTAGTTTTTTTTCTATTTTTAGTAGAGCCTGGGTCTCACTCTTGCTCAGGCTGGTCTCTAACTCCTGACTTCCAGCAATCCACTCGCCTCAACCTCCCAGAGTACTAGGATTACAGGGGTGAGCCATGGCGCCAGCTTTTGTTTTACTTAATACAGATGAGGACTTGGCATTCTAAACAATCCTCTTGCCCAGCTCCACTTGACCCACTCTTCCTCTCTCAGTATGATTATGTCACAATTGTTCATTAAAACAATAGGATTATGTCAATATTTTTCATGGCCAACTCATATGGTATAGTAGGATTTTATTTCCTTCCTTGTACAATTGTTTTCTCTGGAATTTTGTTTCTTGCTTTGTTTTCTGAAAATCTGTCATTAATTTATTCCCAAATTTCCTCAGTATGTTTAACATCTCTCAATAGATGTTACACATAGAGTAACACATAGAGTAATTGTCTCATTACACAGAGTAATTGTCAGCTTGTTTCTTTTTGAAGATCACCTACCATCCTGATGTTCCAATCTAGGTCCACCATACAGCTAACAAGTATGTTAGGGGTTCCCTTCAACATCTGGGAACCCCCATGGTCCTTCTCATGGTAAAGCCTCTATTTCCTATATACTCTCTCTCCCCTTTCCCTGGTTCACTTCCCACATTAGAATTTATAGCTTCTTTAGTACTTTTCCAAATGTACTGGGAGGTAAATTTGAGAACTTTCATTTCCCACAATGTCTTTATTCTTCACTTGATTGATCATTTGACTTCAGCCTGCTCCTGACCCAAGAGAAACAGAAGGAACATCAATGCTCTGTGCAAGTCCTCACTCCCCAGAGGAAAAGGAGCTGAGCCAAGTGTATTGTTCACTTAGCCCAAAGTCACCAATCAAGCAAGTCTTTTGCCTCTACTAAAGCCAGGAATGTTACAGCTATGGGAGCCTCCTACCCCTGGAAGAAAACATTAGATATGGAAAATAAGCATATGTGCAGGCTGGGTGTGGTGGCTCACGCCTGTAATACCAGCACTCTGGGAGGGTGAGACGGGTGGATCACTTGAGCTCAGCAGTTGAGACCAGACTGAGTAAGAGACCCCATCTCTGAAAATAGCCAGCCATCATAGCGGGTTCCTGTGATCCCAGCTACTCGGGAGGCTGAGGCAAGAGAAACACTTCAGCCCAAGAGTTTGAGGTTGCTGTGAGCTATGACATCACCGCACTCTACCAAGGGTGACAAGGTGAGACTCTGTCTCAAAAAAAAAAGTATATATGCAACTGATAAAAAGATGTAAATTATATACATTAAGAAAAAGCAGCAGCTTCTTTATCTTTCCAGAGGTATTCTATCTACATGCCAGAAAATATACAGATAGCGCTTAGTCCATTTTAATAGTTGGTAGCATTCTATACACACTAATAATTTATCTCGGATTGGATTCTATATCTTAAAGAGTTTACTGATTCATTTGTACTGCTTTGGAGTATTCTGTTGTACAACTGTATTACACAGTTGATCTTTGAACAACACAAGTTTGAACTGTGTGGGTCCACTTGTACGTGAATTTTCTCGTCTCTGCCACCCCTGAGAAAGCAAGACCAATCCCTTCTTTCTCCTCTACCTCAGCCTACCCAGTGTAATGAGAATGAAGACCTCTATGATGATTCATTTCCACTTAATGAACAGTAAAATTTTCTCTTATGATTTTCTTAATAACATCTTCTCTAGCTTACTTTATCTATGTATGTAATACATATACATAAATTAATACATGCAGATAATACATAGAACATACGAAAGGCAACAATCGGCAAGGCTTCCGGTCAAATAAGTAGTCTATTAGTAAAAGTTGGGGGGAGTCAAAAGTTATACACATCACACCTGTAATCCCAGCACTCTGGGAGGCTGAGGCAGGTGCATTGCCTGAGCTCACGGGTTCGAGACCAGCCTGAGGCAGAGTGAGACCCTGTCTCTAAAAAATAGCCGGGCATTGTGGTGGGTGCCTGTAGTCCCAGCTACTTGGAGGCTGAGGCAAGAGAATCACTTGAGCCCAAGAGTTCGAGGTTGCTATGAGCTAGGACACCACAGCACTCTACTGAGGGCAAGAAAGTGAGACTGTCTCCAAAAAAACAACAACAAAACAACAAAAAAAAGTTATACACAAATTTTCAGCTGCATAGGGGTCTGCTACCCTAACTCCTGTTATACAATGGTCAACTGTAGTTACATACATAACCAGTCCTTCAGTGATGGACATTTAGGTTATTTCTTTTTTTGTTTGTTTGTCTTTTTGAGACAGAGCCTCAAGCTGTCACCCTGGAGAGGGTGCTGTGGCATCACAGCTCACAGCAACCTCCAATTCCTGGGTTCAAGCGAGTCTCCTGCCTCCGCCTCCCAAGTAGCTGGGACTACAGGCGCCCACCACAAAGCCTGGCCATTTTTTGTTGCAGCCACCATTGTTGTTTGGCGGGCGCGGGCTGGGTTCGAACCCGCCAGCTCAGTTGTATGCTTAGCCCGTTGAGCCACAGGCGCCAAGCCCATTTAGGTTATTTCTAATAGTTCAAAGTTGTAGTGAATAACCTTAAATGTCATTGCACACACGTGAATACATCTGTGGAATAAATTTCTAGAAGAAATTGCTTAGCAATTCCTAACATCTTTATTCTGCTCCCTGCACTTTTTCCTCATCTATTCTGTTGACTCTAGCTTTGTCAGTATGGAATTATGTCTTTAGTGTCATTTTAATGGGGTCAAGGGAGAGAGAGAGACTAAATGGCTGTGTTCAATTAAAACATTTAACCAGAAATTGATGAAGGCCTCCTCTTCTGACAATGCTTAGAGGACATTTGGTTAACATTTTATCTACAGAAGAGTAGCTTATAAAGCAGTCTAGACATAATGTTTTATTCAAATTCCACTTTGGTCTGACACCTTTTTAAATTGATGGGAGCAAGGTTCAGATTTGGACCCCAAGGCATTTATGCTAAGCCTTGAATTTTGAAGTGGTTAACCAAAGTTTTAACAACAGTTATTTTGTTTTCCTTTGCTGTCTCTTCTAAGTTCATCTCTCCTAACACTTGAGCTTTCCCAGAAGAAATGAGATATGGATTTGAGTGCAAAGGTGTTATTTGAGAGGTGATTTCAAGAACTAGGAACAGAGTAAGGAAGGAAGCCAATAAAAGATGTGTTATGCCCTCAATGATTACCCAACAATAAAAAAAAAAAGTGTTATGAAGTTACTATTGTAATCCCCCTGGGGAACCATTCTGGTAAATATACAGCACATACTTCAAGGTCCCAAAAGCTCAGCTCAGATATTTATACACCAATTCCTATCCTTCTTGGTTGACCACTGTACTCCAGGTTGGGTGACAGAGCAAGACCTTGCCAATCAAACTAGTCAATAAAATTAGTTGAGCATGATGGTGCATTCCCACCAGCATGATGGTGTAGTAGTCCCAGCTACTTGGGAGGCTAAAGCAGAAGGATCAATGATGCCCAGGAGTTTGAGGTTACAATGAGCTATATTACTGGGCATTACACTCTAGCCTGGACAACAGAGCAGCACCTAAACTCAAAAAAAAAAAAAAAAAAAAAAAAAACCCTATATGAGAACTCTTTGCCAAAGTCACTAAAAATTTTTCCAATATTTCCTTCTAGTTTTAGTTTTAGCTACCATCATACATTGGTAGAGTACTGTGGAGTCACAGCTCACAGCAACCTCAAACTCTTGGGCTTAAGCGATTCTCTTGCCTCCGTCTCCCAAGTAGCTGGGACTACAGGCGCCCGCCACAGCGCCTGGCTATTTTTTTGTTGCAACTGTCGTTGTTTAGCTGGCCCAGGCTGGGTTCAAACCCGCCAGCTTGGGTGTATGTGGTCTACGCCCTAC
>CAUYRH010082262.1:0-20641 GCA_963574655.1 Perodicticus potto
AAACAGGTTGGCTGACAGGATACAAAAGCTCAGGCCTGATATCTGTTGCTTCTAAGAAACACACCTAACCTCAACAGATAAAGTAAGACTCCAGGTGAAAAGATGGAAAACAATAATCCAGGCAAATGGAAATCAGAAAAATCAGGGGTTGCAATCTTATTTTCAGATACAATAGGATTAAATCAACAAAGACAAGGAAAGACAAAGATGGAAACTACACATTTGTCAAGGGAAACACTCAACATGAGTGTAACCTTTTATGCGCCCTACTGTAATGCTCCATAATTTATAAAGCAAACCCTAACGGATATGAATAATTTGATGTCTTCCTGCACTATAATAGTCAGAGATTTTAACACTCCTTTCTCAGTTCTGGATAGATCCTCCAAACAGAAAATAAACAAAGAAATAGTTTTAAACTTGACCCTAAAGCCAGTAGCAGTGGGTCATGCCTATAATTCCAGCACTCTGGGAGGTCAAGGCAGGTGGATTATTTGAGCTCAGGAGTTCAAGACCAGCCCGAGCAAGAGCAAGACCTCATCTCTAAAAACAGCCAGGTGTTGTGGTGGTAGTCCCAGCTACTCGGAAGGCTGAGACAAGAGAATCACTTGAGCCCAATCACTTGAGTGCCATGGCACTCAACCTCAGGGTGACTAAATGAGACTCTGTCTCAAAAAAACCCAAAAAAACAAAAAACTTGAACTTGACCCTAGAAAAAATGGACTTAACACACATCTACAGAACATTTCATCCTAATAAAACTAAATATACTTTCTTCTCATCAGCCCACAGATCATCCTCCAAAATTGATCATATTGTAAGACACAAGTCTAATCTCAACAAATTTAAAAGAAGAGAAATTATTCCTTGCATCGTCTCAGAATATCAAGGAATAAAAGTTGAACTCAACAGCAACCAAAATCTTCATATTCAAAGTCACGGGAAACTAAACGTTACACTGAATGATAGCTGGGTTAAAGGTCAGATCAGAAAGGAAATAATTTTTTGGAACAAAATGATAATGAAGACACGAACTATCTAAACCTGTGGGATACTGCAAAGGCAGTCCTAAGAGGGAAATTAATAGCATAAGAAGCCTTTCTCAAGAAAACAGAAAGAGAGAAAGACAACCTAATGGGTCATCTCAAGCAATCAGAAAAGGAAAAACAATACAACCCTAAACCCAGCATAAAAAAAGAAATAACCAAAACTACAGCAGAATTAAATGAAATTGAAAAAAAAACAAACATTGAGAAGATTGATGAAACAAAAAGTTGGTAAAAGATTAATAAAATTCATAAACCTTTGGCTAGCCTAATCAGAAACAGAAAAGTCAAATCTTTGTCAAGTCAAGTCAATCAGAAATGGTAAGGGACAAATAACAACAGATATCACAGAAATTCAAAAAATCCTCAATGATCGGCTCAGCGCCTGTGGCTCAAGTGGCTAAGGCAACAGCCACATACACCTGAGCTGGCGGGTTCGAATCCAGCCTGGGCTCACCAAACAACAACGACGGCTGCAACCCAAAAATAGCCGGGCATTGTGGCAGGCGCCTGTATTCCCAGCTACTTGGGAGGTGGAGGCAGGAGAATGGCTTGAGCCCAGGAGCTGGAGGTTGCTGTAAGCTGTGATGCCACAGTACTCTATCCAGGGTGACAGCTTGAGGATCTGTCTCAAAAAAAAAAAAAAAAATCCTCAATGATTACTACAAAAAAACTTTTTATTATCAGAAATACGAAAATCTGGAGGAAATGGATCAATACCTGGAAGCACACAACCATACTAAACTCAACCAGAAAGAATTAGAAATTTTGAATAGATCTATATCAAGCACTGAAATAGTATCAACTATACAAAATCTCCACCACCACCACCACCCCCAAAATACCAGACCAGATGGCTTCCCATCAGAATTCTACCAAACCTTCAAAGAGGAACTAGAACCTACATTATATAACTTTTCTGAAAACATAGAAAAGGTAGGAATATTCCCCAACACATTCTATGAAGCAAATATCACCTTGCTCCCCAAACCAGGAAAGGACAAAACAAAGAAAGAAAACTATAGACCAATATCATTAATGAATATAGGCAAAAATATTCAATAATCCTAGCAAACAGAATTCAATGACACATCAAAAACATTATATACCATAGGCGGCGCCTGTGGCTCAGCGAGTAGGGCACTGGCCCCATATACTAAGGGTGGCAGGTTCAAACCCGGCCCCAGCCAAACTGCAAAACAAACAAACAAAATAGCCGGGTGTTGTGGCGGGCGCCTGTAGTCCCCAGCTACTCGGGAGGTTGAGGTAAGAGAATCGCCTAAGCTCAGGAGTTGGAGGTTGCTGTGAGCTGTGTAATGCCACAGCTCTCAGAGGCGATAAAGTGAGACTCTGTCTCTAAAAAAAAAAAATTATAAACCACAAACAATTTGGTTTTATCCTAGGGTTACTAGGTTTGTTCAACATAAATAAATCTTTAAATATAATACATGACATAATTAAATTAAAAAAACAAAGACCATATCTATCAATTGATTCTATCAATTGATGCAGAAAAAGCTTTTTATTATATCCAGTATCCTTCATGTGAGAAGACTTAAAAGAAGGACAGAGTCTCACTTTGTCACCCTCGGTAGAGTGCTGTGGCATCACAGCGCACAGCAACCTCAAACTCTTGGGCTTAAGCAATTCTATTGCCTCAGCCTTCGGAGTAGCTGGAACTACAGGCACCCACCACAATGCTCAGTTATTTTTTTGGTTGTAGACCTCATTGCTGTTTGGCAGGCCCAGACTGGGTTCAAACCTGCCAGCCCCTGTATGTGGCCGGCGCCCTAGCCACTAAGCTACAGGCACCAAGCCAAGATAGGACATTTCTTAAACTGATGGAGGCCATCTACAGAAAACCCACAGCCAGTAACATATTAAATCGTGCAAAACTGAAAATATTTCTACTCAGATCTGAAAATAGGCAAGGATGCCTATTGTCACCACTGCTATTCAACATGGTACTAGAAGTTCTAGCCATAGCAAGAGAAAGTGGTCAAGGGTATTCAAATGGGGTTAGAGGAGATCACACTCTTAACTCTTCACAGATGACATGCTCTTATACCTGCAAAACTTCAGGGACATGGGCGGCACCTGTGGCTCAGTAGGCAGGGCGCCGGCCCCATATACCCAGGTGAACTGCAACAAAAAAAAATAGCCAGGCATTGTGGCAGACGCCTGTAGTCCCAGCTACTCAGGAGACTGAGGCAAGAGAATTGCCTAAGCCCAGGTGTTGGAGGTTGCTGTGAGCTGTGATGCCACAGCACTCTACCGAGGGCAATAAAGTGAAACTCTGTCTCTACAAAAAAAAAAAAAAAAACCCTCAGGGACAACTACAAAGCTCTTAGAAGTGATCAAGGAGTATAGCCATGTCTAAAGATACAAAATCAATACTTACAAATCAGTAGCTTTTATATATGCCAACAATAGTCAAGCTGAAAATATAGACAACGACTCTATTCCTTTTATAGTAGTGCCAAATAAGATGAAATATCTGGGAATTTACCTAACAAAGGATATGAAAGATCTCTATAATGAAACTTATAAAACCCTGAGAAAAGAAATAGAAGATGTTAACAAATGGAAAAACATACCATGTTCATGGTTGGGAAGAATCAACACTATTAAAATGTCCATACTACCCAAAGCAATGTACAGAGTTAATGTAATTCCTATCAAAGTACTAACATCATACTTTAAAGAACTTGAAAAAATAGTACTTTATTTTATATAAAATCAGAAAAAAGGCTCGGCGCCTGTGGCTCAGCAGGCTAAGGTGCCAGCCACATACACCTGAGCTGGCGGGTTCGAATCCAGCCCGGGCCCGCCAAACAACAATGACGGCTGCAATCAAAAAATAGCCGGGCGTTGTGGTGGGCGCCTGCAGTCCCAACTACTTGGGAGGCGGAGGAGACTCTCTTGAGCCCAGGAATTAGAGGTTGCTGTGAGCTGTGATGCCACGGCTGCTCTATCGACAGCTTGAGGCTCTGTCTCAAAAAAAAAAAAAAAAATCAGAAAAAATATTGAATAGTCAATACATTACTTAGAAATAAAAACAAATCAGGGCGGTGCCTGTAGCTCAGTGAGTAGGGAACTAGCCTCATATATTGAGGGTGGCAGGTTTGAACTTGGCCCTGGCTAAACCACAATAACAAAAAAAAAAAAAAAAGAAAAAAGAAAGAAAGAAAGAAAGAAAAACAAATCAGTCAGGAGGCATCACATTACCAGACTTCAGGTTATAGTATAAATCTATAGCGATCAATACAGCATGGTTGGAGGCACTTGTGGCTCAAAGGAGTAGGGCACCGGCCCCATATGCTGGAGGTGGCAGGTTTAAACCCAATCTTGGCCAAAAACTGCCAAAAAAAAAAAAAAATACAGCATGGTATTTGCACAAAAATAGAGATGTACATATACAGGATAGAAAAGAAAATCTAGAGATGAACTGAGCCCCATATTGCCATTTGAACTTTGATAAAACTAACAAAAATAGGGCGGCACCTGTGGCTCATTGAGTAGGGCACCAGCCCCATATACCGGAGGTAGCAGGTTCAAACTCAGCCTCGGTTGAACAGCAAAAAACAGAAAAATAGCTGGGCATTGTGGCAGGCACCTGCAGTCCCAGCTACTCAAGAGGCTGAGGCAAGAGAATCGCCTACGCCCAGGAGTTGGAGGTTGCTGTGAGCTGTATGTCGCCACAGCACTCTACCAAGGGCAATAAAGTGAGACTCCATCTCTACAAAAAAAATAAATAAATTAACAAAAACATACACTGGGGAAAAGATTCCTATTTAATAAATTGTGCTATAAGAACTGGCTAGTGTCTTGTAGATGACTCAAACTGGACATTTCACCTTTCACCACTAACAAAGATTGATTCTCACTGGATAAAAGATTTAAATTTAAGACATAAAAGTATAAAAATACTAGAAGAGAGTGCAGAGAAAACGCTTGAAGATACTGGCCTGGGAAAACATTTTATGAGGAGGACCCTCTGGCAATTAAAGCAACACCAAAAATATATTACTGGGGCTCAGTGCCTGTAGCTCAACGGGCTAAGGCGCCAGTCACGTATGCCTGAACTGGCGGGTTCCAATCCAGCCTGGGCCCGCCAAACAACAATGACGGCTGCAACCAAAAAAAAAACGGCCAGGCATTGTCACGGGCCCCTATAGTCCCAGTTACTTGGGAGGCGGAGGCAGGAGAATCGCTTGAGCCCAGGAGCTGTGATGCCACGGCACTCTATCCAGGGTGACAGCTATGTGTATATATATATAACTGGGATCTGATCAAGGTAAGCTTCTGCACAGATAAGGACACTGCAAGTAAAGCAAACAGACAGCCTTCAGAATAGGAGAAGATTTTTGCAAGTTATGTTTCCAACAAATTTCTGATAACTAGAATCTACAGAGAACACAAATTAAGAACAAAAGAACAAACAACCCCATTTCTTTGTGGGTAGGAGACTTGTACAGAAAGTTCTCTGAAGATGACAGGTGAATGGCCAACAAACACATGAAAAATGCTCATCCCACATCATAAAATCCTAAAAGTGTAGATTTTGGTATGGATGTGGAGAGAAGGGAATACTTCTACACTGCTGGGGGACTGCAAACTAATACAGCCTTTTTGGAAATAAGTAAAGAGAATTCTCAACTAAAAGGAGACCTACCGATTGATCGTGCAATTCCATTACTAGGTGTCTACATACACGAACAAAACTCATTTAAAAAAATGACAGGCTAGGTGTGATGGTGGCTCATGCTTGTAATCCTACCACTCTGGGAGGCTGAGGCTGGTGGATTGCCTGAGCTCATGGGTTCAAGACCAGCCTGAGCCAGAGCAAAACCTCGACTCTAAAGATAGCTGGGCGTTGTGGCAGGCGCCTATGGTTAGACCTAGTCTAAAGTGGAAAAATACCAGTTAACTCCTGGCAGTTCATTTCTGGGCCAAAAGGCCTGAACAAAATGGAGTAAGTCTGATTCACTCCCAAGATAGATGGGAAAGTACTCACTGACTTCTTGCTTGATTAACTCCTTGAGAAATGGACCGGGGAGGAAACAATTGTCCCCAGACTGACTTTTAAGAAATACCAGGTGGGAAGCTCGGTGCCTGTGGCTCAACGGGCTAAGGCGCCAACCATGTATACCTGAGCTGGCGGGTTCGAATCCAGCCTGGGCCCGCCAAACAACAACAACTGCTGCAACCAAAAAATGGCCAGGCATTGTGGCGGGTGCCTGTAGTCCCAGCTACTTGGGAGGCAGAGGCAGGAGATTCACTTGAGCCCAGGAATTGGAGATTGCTGTGAGCTGTAATGCCACGGTACTCTATCCAGGGTGACAGTTTGAGGCTCTGTTTCAAAAAAAAAAAAAAAGAAAGAAATACCAAGTGGGAAAAGTACTGAAACAAAGACATATGACTGGCTTGGCGCCTATAGCTCAAGCAGCTAAGGCGCCAGCCACATACACCAGAGCTAGCGGGTTCAAATCCAGAACGAGCCTGCCAAACAAACAATGACAACTACAACCAAAAAATAGATGGGCATTGTGGTGGCTACCTGTAGTCCCAGCTACTTGGGAGGCTGAGGCAAAAAAATCATTTAAGCCCAGGAGGTGGAGGTTGCTGTGAGTTGTGACACCAAAGCACTCTACCCAGGGCTAAAGCTTGAGGCTCTGTCTCAAAAAAACAAAGAAACAACAACAACAACAAAAACACAAAGATATATGACCAACTAACTGCAAAGATCTGCTTCTGTACAATGCTTGCTAACCTACCTGAATGCACCTGGGCAACCTGTGTGCCAGCCAGGATGCAGACCAAGCATTAAAAACAAAAACCCTGGCTCGGTGCCTGTGGCTCAATGGGCTAAGGTGCCAGCCACATACACCTGAGCTGGTGGGTTCAAATCCAGCCTGGGCCCGCCAAACGACAATGACGGCTGCAACCAAAAAAAAAAATGGCCGGGCGTTGTTGCAGGCGCCTATAGTCCCAGCTACTTGGGAGGCGGAGGCAGGAGAATCGCTTGAGTCCAGGAATTGGAGGTTGCTGTGAGCTGTAATGCTACAGCACTCTATCCAGGGTGACATCTTGAGGCTCTGCCCAAAAAAAAAAAAAAAAAGAAAAGAAAAAGAAAAAGAAAAGAAAATATACTGTTTGGCTTGGCTCCCGTAGCTCAGTGGTTAGGGCACCAGCCACATATATACTAGGGCTGGTGGGTTTGAACCTGGCCCAAACGTGGCCTGGGCCTGCTAAACAATGACAAATACAAGAAAAAAATAACTGGGCATTGTGGTGGGCACTTGTAGTCCCAGCTACTCAGGAGGCGGAGGCAAGAAAATTGCTTAAACCCAAGAGTTTGAGGTTGCTGTGAACTGTGACGCTATAGCACTCCTACCCACAGAGCCATAGTGAGACTCTGTCTCAAAATAAAAAAAAATAAAAAAATAAAATGTACTATTCCTAAACCAAATATAAGTAACATAGAGGCAAACGAACAAAGAAAGTAATTTGCAATTTTACAAAGAAAGTAAAATTGTCAGTAGACACATGGTTGATTTATATTTAACTTTTGTTCTCAAGGTCTTAAAATATGGATTTGAATACTATCATACAAAATTATAGTATACAAAGTGTCCCAAAGTTAGTCATACATAGGAAAGTCATGTTATATTTTATTTTTTTAATATATTTATTTTAACACATTTAAAAATATGATGCAAAATTATGTAATGAAAATTTGGTAAATAATGGTACATTTAGCTATTATTTCCCATTTTCCTTAAGCATGTGTGTCTGGCAAATTTTGGAACACCCTGTGTAGGTAAAAACTATAAACAAAATTGATGGAGGTGAGGTGACCTACTTTAAAAAAATTAAAAAGAGAGGGCAGTGCCTGTGGCTCATTGAGTAGGACGCTGGCCCCATATACTGAAGGAGGCGGGTTCAAACCCAGCCTCAGCTGTACTGCAAAACAGAAAATAGCCGGGCGTTGTGGCAGGCGCCTGTAGTCCCAGCTACTCAGGAGGCTGAGGCAACAGAATCACCTAAGCCCAGGAGTTGGAGGTTGCTGTGAGCTGTGTGACGCCACGGCACTCTACCAAGGGTGATAAAGTGAGACTCTGTCTCTACAAAAAAAAAAAAAAAAATTAAAAAGAGGCCAGGAGCAGTGGCTCAGGTCTGTAATTCTAACTCTCTAGGGGGCAGAACCAGGTGGATGGCAGAAGCTCACTGACATTTTTCTACAAAATATGAATGGCCAATAAGCATTTCAAAAGATGTCTAATGTACAAATTACTGGAGAAATGCAAGGCAAAATCACAATAAAATATTACATTATACTCACAATGAACACACAAAAAAAGTTTGTCAAGGATATAGAGAAAGTGGAAACTTTTTGAAATGTTGGTGAGGTGGCTCAGCACCTGTGGCTCAGCAGCTAGGATGCCAGCCACAGACACCAGAGCTGGCAGGTTGGAATCCACCCCGGGGCCTGTTGAACAACAATGACAACAACGACCAAAAAAAATAGGTGGGTGTTGTGGTGGGCACCTGTAGTCCCAGCTACTAGGGAGGCTGAGGCAAGAGAATCACGTGAGCCCAAGAGTTGGAGGTTGCTGTGAGCTGTGACGTCACAGCACTATACAGAGGGTGATACAGTGAGACTCTGTCTCAAAAAAAAAAAAGAAATGTTGGTGAGGAAAATGTTGCAGACACTATTAAAATGTATGATAGTTTCTCAGAAAACTAAAATTAACGTCTGGGCAAAGAGGCTCACACGTGTAATCCGAGCACTCTGAGAGGCTGAGGTGGGTGGATTACCTAAGCTCACAGGTGCAAGAGCAGCCTGACCCACAGCAAGACCTAGATCCTGAAAATAAACAGGCGTGGGTGACTGTGGTCCCATCTACTTGGGAGGCTGAGGCAAGAGAATCACTTGAGCCCAAGAGTGTGAGGTTGCTGTGAGCTGTGACACAATGGCACTCTACGACGGGTGACAAAGTGAAGACTCTCTCCCCCCACCAAAAAAGAAAAGAAAACTAAAATTGACAGTTGTTATTTGATCCAGCAATCTTACGTCTGGGTATATATTCAAAATACACACTGTAGAACAAGAAAGATACACGTCCTCACTCACATCCATCACAGCATTATTTACAAAAGCCAAGACGTGGCCTAGTGCAGTGGCTCACACCTCCAATTCTATCACTTTGGGAGGCTGAGGTAGGAAGATAGCAGAACCACAGGAGTTTGAGATTAGCCTAAGCAACAGTGAGACCCCGTCTCTACTAAAAGAAGAAAAGTATAGCCAGCAGTTGTTGTGGGCACCTGTTGTTCTAGCTATTCAGAAGGCTGAAGCAAGAGGATTGCTTGAACCCAGGTGTTGGAACTTGTTTTAAGCTGGGATAATGCTACAGCATTCTGGCCCAGGCAACAGAGTGAGGCTCCATCTCAAACAAAAATTCCCTTTTCTAGGTAACTACTTTCCACTGTGACTGTGGACCGATCCAATGTCTGGCTGTTTTTAGAGAGAAGGTCTCGATTTTGCTCCGACTGGTCTTGAACATGTGAGCTCAGGCAATCCACCCACCTCAGCCTCCCGAAGTGCTAGGATTAAAGGCATGAGCCACTACACTTAGTCCCTAGTTTTCTAAATATTAGTCAACATTTTGTTGAATGAGAGCAGGTATACTGAATATTTTATGCAGTATATGACAATAAAATTTCAGGGAAATGTACAATTTATTAATATGAGGTAACTTACCAGAAAATGCTAATAAACACTTAAAAACAGTAAAGATAATTTTTATTATGCTATTAATATATTGCTATCTTTACAAAAACCAAAAAGATTTAATTCACCCTTTAGAAGCAATCAAAAGCCTTACAATTAAAAACAAAATAAAAATATGAACTCTGTAAAATATGATAAGTCATACTCTGTAAAATAAGCATTTGAGAAATATTAAAATATAATTTAGATATAAGTTGAAGAAAGAGATGACAATTCTACCGATTTCTTTTTGCCCAGAGTAAACTAGAACTTCCAAGTGAGCCTTTTAATAAATATGGAATGTTTTCTCATTATCTAAGTTATTTGTTACATAAGTTGAAATTCTAACACATAGTTCTAAATATTTAAATCTAAAATTATAGAAAATTGAATACAGAATAAAAGCGATTGTGAAAACATATATAGAAACAGTAAAATCATCAAGACAGTAGAACAGAAGTCCCATGTTCATGGTATCAAAAATTTGGGAGGCAGGGTAGCGCCTGTGGCTCATCGAGTAGGGGGCTGGCCCCACATACCGAAGGTGGAGGGTTCAAACCCAGCCCCAGCCAAACTGCAAAACAGAAAAATAGCCGGGTGTTGTGGTGGGCACCTGTAGCCCCAGCTACTTGGGAGGCTGAGGCAAGAGAATCACCTAAGCCCAGGAGTTGGAGGTTGCTGTGAGCTGTGTGACGCCATGGCACTCTACCGAGGGCAGTAAAATGAGACTGTCTCTACAAAAAAAAAAAACTTGGGAGGCATCTGTGGGGAAAAATGCTTTAATAACACCCCAGCACAGTGACTCACATCTGTCATCTCACCTACTCAGAGACTGAGGTGAGAGGATCGTGTCAGTCCAGCAGTTTGTCACTAGCTTTGGCAATACAGTGAGACGCCATCTTCCAAAAAAGTGATTTTTTATGAAACTTTAGAATCCAGGGAGGAGGCTGTAAAATTCTCCTAATACCCTTAAGGAGGGTCACTTAAAGAAGGCTGGCCCTCATTTACTAGGCAAACTAGAGGACCCTGGTCTTGGTTACTGACTGGAGAATGGCCTGCTCAACTTTGTCCCACTGAGAATTCTGAAGAGACTATGTGGGCCTCTCCAGCTTCTCCCAGCCATGATCTGGGAGTGGATCTACCCATCCAGAGACCTGGACGAAGATGCACGCTCATGGCCATGGAAACCAGGCCTGCAGATCTTAAAACTCTGTACATGTGTATGTGTTTAATTTAACTATTAGCTTGTGTATGTATATAGATAGATAGTAGATATAGATATACATACACACACAAATAATAATATGTATAGATATAAATACAAACACACACAAAACCTCCATAGTTGGCCATCTCCCCACACTGACCACCTCCTCAGATGACCTGGTAGACATGTGCAACGTGTGTGTGTTGGTACAGCAGGCCTATTACCTTATGCTGATCACCTGTGTACATTGACAACTTTGTTACAGTCCCTTGAGTGGTCAGCTTAAAGAGATTCTGTTACATGTATGTGTATATGTGTGTGTGTGAATATGAATAAGTATATCCTAAGCCAAAACAATTATAAAATAAGAGTTGTTTTATAACAACACAGACATTAATATATCCTTAGGAATACTTTAAACTCCCCAATGACATGGTATATTTAAGAAATGTAGCTGCTGGATGTGGTGGCTTACACCTGTAATCCTAATACTCAGGCAGGCCAACACAGGTAGACTGCCTGAGCTCAGGTGTTTAAGACTAGGATGAGCAGGGCGGCACCTGTCACTCACTGGGTAGGGCACCGGCCCCATATACCAAGGGTTGCGGGTTCAAACCCGGCCTCAGACAAAGTGCAACAAAAAAACAGCTGGGCGTTGTGGCAGGCGCCTGTAGTCCCAGCTACTCAGGAGGCTAAGGCAAGACAATCACCTAGCCCAGGAGCTGGAGGTAGCTGTGTGAAGCCACGGCACTCTACCGAGGGCAATAAAGTGAAACTCTGTCTCTACGAAAAAAAAAGACTAGGATGAGCAAGGGGGACACACCAACCAAAGCTACTAAAAAATTGCAAAACTAGGGCGGCACCTGTGGCTCAGTGAGTAGGACGCCTGCCCCATATACCAAGGGTGGCGGGTTAAAACTCAGCCCCAGCCAAACTGCAACAACAACAACAACAAAATGCAAAAATAGCCAAATGTAATGGAGGCTGCCTGTATTCCCAGTTACTAGGGAGGCAGAGGCAAGGGAATTGCTTGAGTTTAACAGTTCAAGGTTACTGTGAGCTATAATACCTCAGCACATGACTCTGTCTCAAAACAAAACAAAAATCATAGGGAGTACATACTTTTACTATATTAAGGTTGGGTAATTAAGAGCATATAGAAATTAAATTATTGGCTCGGTGCCTGTGGCTCAAGCAGCTAAGGCACCAGACACATACACCTGAGCTGGCAGGTTCGAATCCAGCCAGGGCCCCCCAAACAACAATGGCAGCTGCAACCAAAAACTAGCTGGGCGTTGTGGCAGGCACCTGTAGTCCCAGCTACTTGGGAGGCTGAGGCAAGAGAATCACTTGAGCCCAGGAGCTGGAGGTTACTGTGAGCTGTGATGCCATAGCACTCTCCCCAGGGCGACAG
The DNA here is from genome assembly GCA_963574655.1 of Perodicticus potto. Lineage (NCBI taxonomy): Eukaryota > Metazoa > Chordata > Mammalia > Primates > Lorisidae > Perodicticus > Perodicticus potto. Next base: position 12,441 of record CAUYRH010082262.1, read on the forward strand.
CTTGAGGCTCTGTCTCCAAAAAAGAAATTAAATTATTTATCACAGTCCATGTAAACTCTTGTTGGGCTTCTCTAATTACCAATCCAGTACCTTTCTAAAGTAGAGAACACAACATTTTAGAGATCCTAAAAGAATAATGTAAAAGTAGAGGTTTCGGTGGCACCTGTAACTCAGTGGGGAGGGCACCAGTCACATACACCAAGGCAGGTGGGTTTGAATCCAGCCTCAGCCCTGCTAAACAACAATGACAACTGCCACAGAAAAATATCTGGACATTGTGTGTTTGCGTGTGTGGGGGGCCTGTAGTCCCAGCTACCCGAGAGGCTAAAGCAAGAGAATTGCTTAAGCCCAAGAGTTTGACGTTGCTGTAAGCTGTGACGCCACAACATTCTACTGAGGGTGACATAATGAGACTCTGTCTCAAAAAATAATAATAACAATAATAATTAAAAAATAATAAAAACAAGAACAGAGGTGCCCTTAAGTAAAAATAACAGAAAGAAACTTAAACTTTAAAAAATCATTTCCATTGGAGCTGAACTTCCCTTATCACACTTTATTATCTGGTTTTCTCCTTGAATTTTGGACCTCTCATCAGTGTTTTCTGCTTCATTCCCTCCAACCTACCTGGGTGCTTGACCACTGTCTGGTGAGTCTTCACCTTCCAGGGTTCTTTCCTTTGCTCCAGACAGGTGATGAGGTCTGGCTTAGAGACAGCAAGCCCTGTTTAATTAGAAAAAAAAGAATTGGGATTCTTCAATTGGCAACCTAGTACCTTGCTGAAGTAGAGAAAAGAACATTTTAGAAGATTCTAAAATAATAATCCCCACATAGACATTCCTTCCAGAAACTGTAGAATCTTTAGAAACTATTTAAAGTTGGAGGATTCTTAACTACATTCTCCAATACTAGAAATCAGACTTAAAGGTATAAGTAACAATTAATCTAATGAAGGATATAAATCAGCTTTAAAAAGGGTAAATAAAACATCGCCAATATTTTCTATTCTCTACTAAGAAATTCTTAAATTCTCTTAAGAAACAAGAATCTGAACGTAATGCAGACAAAGAAGAAACTCCAAAAAAACATTATACAAGGTACACAGCCATGATTTAATAAAAAAGAAAAAAAATTATGCAAGGAGAGAATATTAAATGCTTAATGGAGACCAGGAACTGTGTGTTTAAGTTATCCTCACCTAGGAAGACCAGGTTTGTGTAGTTCTCCAACATGACATCCCGACACAAATTTTGCTGAGCAGGGTCCAGGCAGGCTCACTCATCCACAGAGAATTCTATAGACAAGTCCTTGAATATCAACACTCCCTGAAAGAAAAGCATATTTAGGCCAGTGCCTGTGGCTCAAGGAGTAGGACGCTGGCCCCACATACCAGAGGTGGTGGGTTCAAAACTGGCCCTGGCCAAAAACTGCAAAGAAAAAAAAGAAAAGCATATTTACTAAACAGCAAAGGGGAGAATGAATTTCACTTTTAGTTAAATGAGTAAATAGAACGGTTTCTGACTTATTGAGGGCCAGCAATACTGGCGTGTATTATTTTGTGCCTTCTTTATATCATATAGTATAAGTTGCATATATTTTTTATATGAAAATATCATGGTGAGTTAAATGGTACCTTTAAAGTTTCAACATGTACCACAAAGAACTGGAGATCTTGATAAAATGCAGATTTTTATTTAGAAGATAAGGGGTGAAGATTCAACTTTTAAATTTCCAACAATTTCAACAGGAATGCCAATGCTTCTGTTCCATGACATTATTTGGTCACACGTGCAGTTAACTGTAGACACTGGATTTATCCCAGTTGATTACTGACCCAGTAAACAAAGATGACAACCTTTACTTTCCAAAGCAAGGCATAGGAAAGAGAATCTAAGAAGAAAGAGGCACTTCCTGAATAAATGCTTTGGTTTGTGCACATTAATTGATAATCTCCACAAAGTACTTTTTCTTGTCTTTTCATTTTTTTTTTTGAGACAAGAGTCTCAAACTGTCGCCCTGGGTAGCGTGCTGTAGTGTCAGCTCACAGCAATCTCCAACTCTTGGGCTTAAGTGGTTCTCTTGCCTCAGCCTCCCAAGTAGCCCTGGGACTACAGGCACCAGCCACAACAACTAGCTATTTTTTGGTTGTAGTTGTCATTGTTTGGCAGGCCTAGACTGGATTGGAACCTGCCAGCTCTGGTGTATGAGGCTGGCGCCGTAGCCACTGAGCTACAGGCACCAAGCCCACAAAGTAATTATTAATAATACAGAAGATATACTGAACTCTACAATGGAATATGTGTCAAAGAACACCGTAACTGAGTGAATAAAGTTAACATCACCTGTAACAGGACAAATTAGTATCAGCTGCTGATTCACAAATGCAAACACAACATCACTGCTGTGATAGCACTGGACAGAAAAAGTAAATCATCATCTGATAAAAACTAGTTTAAAAAAAAAAAACAGAAACCCTTTTTGGCAAAGTTCAAAGTACAGATACTTGGCTTTTTTTTTTTTTTTTTTTGGCAAGTTTTGGCCAGGGCTGGGTTTGAACCCGCCACCTCTGGCATATGGGCTGGCGCCCTACTCCTTTGAGCCACAGGTTCCGCCCTGGCATGTTTTCTAATCTCTAAACATGTCTTTGAATATGTCCTTTTTAGCATTCTAGAAAGGAAGTCTTTTCTAATTATTCTGTTTTCCAGAACTTTGAGTTACTTTAGGCGGTTAATGCCGTCTTCTGTAAAAGTGCATGTGCTTCATCTTATTCTACAATTGGAGCTTCCAGATGGAACCTATAAGGCACATATTCCCCTTCTTTGCTAATATCCAATGACCCAACCTATCCACAGTGGGAATCTTGAGCATCCAGATTTACCCTTTTTCAAAAGAGAGAAAGGGAACATTTTCACTATTTCAGAATATAAATTTAAGGTGAGAATTTTTTAGGGCATATGGGAAGCCTGGATGGAGAGAATGAGAATGGAAAGAAGACTCTGCCGTATGTAGAAGGGAAGGATTTTTGGAGCCTCTTGAGTATTACTGAAAAGGGAAACAGTATTTGAAACACACTCCTTAGGCAATACCATCACAAGTAGAGACGTAAAGATTTGCAAATTCTAAGAACATGATATTGCAGGAGAAAGAATGGGAACAGCCCTACACGTAGGATGGAGACTGTTGTGCTCTCTCTTAGGGGGCACAATGTAAGAGTACAAGGAACACCTCCTGGGTGAGGGGCACATCTAAAACAGGGACTGGAACACACACACACAAGCAAAATAATGCAATCATGTGTACCTTCACATTAATCTGAAATTCACATAAAAAGAGAAGATGGAAAAGAAAACAACTGACAATCTTTTCATTCTTTAAATATATTATTTTGGAGACAGTGTCTCACTCTATTACCCCAGGCCAGAGTGCAGGAATGTCATAGTTCACAGCAATCTCAAACTCCTGGGCTCAAGCAATCCTCATGCCTCAGCTTCTGAACTAGCTGGGACTACATCCCCTCTTCCCCCACATCACAGCCTAATTTTGCTTTTCGTAGTAAAGATAGGGTCTTGCATTTGCTCAGGCTGACCTCTAACTACTTAGCTCAAGCAATCCACCCACCTCAGCCTCCCAGAGTGCTAGGAAAGTAAATATGAGCCTTTGGCAATCAGCGTCTTTTAATTGAAAACTGTCATTTTCAATTCTCAGAAAGTATATATATATGTATATATCCACATAAATTCATACTTTTTCAGTAAGGACCAAAATCTCTCCGCCTGCCTCCTTTTCTCTTGCCTCCAGCTCCTTCATCCCTCAGGATCTGTTTTGACAAACTGAGAGTGGATACCCAGAAAAGATAAGAGAACAGAGGTCTTCTCAAGAAGACAAGGACACACCTGCGAGGTACTCCCAGTGGTGACTCAGCTTTTAGGAATTCCTGGGAAGGAAGGCTGATGGTTAGGCCTTCTGTGAAAGGCCATGTTTCTGTGGAACCCAGAACCTGCTTCTCCAGCTTGATTCAAACTGACCAATGAGAAAGGTACCCAAGAGCCAGAAGGGGATAAAAAGGAGAAGACGGAGCCACTGGGGGAGCATGCCATTTTTTTTTTTTTTTAAGAGACAGAGTCTCACTTTATTGCCCTCACAGCAACCTCCAGCTCCTGGGCTTAGGTGATTCTCTTGCCTCAGCCTCCCGAGTAGCTGTGACTACAGGCACCTGCCACAACGCCCGGCTATTTTTTGTTGCAGTTTGGCCGGGGCTGGGTTCAAACCCGCCACCCTAGGTATATGGGACTGGCGCCCTACCCGATGAGCCACAGGTGCTGCCCGGGAGCATGCCATTTTGAATTCTTCTGTGCCTCACTCGGCCAGCTGAAATAAAGCCCTTCCTCTTATAAACATGGTGTTTGGGTGCTTTCGCTTTATTGGGACTCATCTTCTTGCAACAAAACCACTTAAAAAACCTCAAAAATCCAAAAGAAAATGTAAATTCTTTCTCTTTACAATTCCTGAGCTATTTTGTCTTTTAGTATTTGTTCCTTTAAGCCTATAGTGATTCCTGACAGTTAATCAAGTATGAAGAATGGCACCTAAGGACTGGAAACATCTAGAACAATGTTTGCATTCCAACTTTGCTGAGGAAAATTAGACACATCATTCACATTCACAATACCTTGTGAATTCAGCTCAATTACTCACCCCCTTAAATCTAGCTACCCATTTGACCTCAGAATGGCTACTCTTCCCTTCTTTCTTTGGGATAAGCTTTCTGTCTTCTTTTCTGTCTTCCCACTGCTATCTTCCCTTCACTCACTCTCTGCTCTCTCTCATGGCTTCCACTCATTCTCTGATATAAAATAAACTTGCACTTTCATATCCTAATCTTGACCTAACAAATTCTTTTCTCACACTGTATGCAGGACCAACTGAGCTTCTTCACACCTCTTGATATATGTAATGAGAAGATGGAGTCAGGCCAGGGCCTAGGGGACACAGTTGGTCTCGTGGTTTTAAGATTTTCCCTCTCCTTTCTCCCATGTTTATTGTTTTGTAAATTTAGCTCACCATAAAGATGCCCATTTTGAACAGTTTGGAAAATTAACTTTGAATTGGAAATGCTGTAGATTGTCAGTGAGTTGTGCTGTTTATTATTTAAAATAAGAGTTATAGGTTTGGTGCCCATAGCACAGTGGTTACCTCACCAGCCACATACACCGAGGCTGGCGGGTTCGAGCCCAGCCCAGACCTGTTAAAACAAGAACTGCAACCAAAAAATAGTGAGGCGTTGTGGCGGGCACCTGTGGTCCCAGCACTTGGGAGGCTGAGGCAAGAGAATCACTTAAGCAAAAGAGTCGGAGGTTGCTGTGAGCTGTGATGCAACAGCACTCTACCAAGGGCAACATAGCAAGACTCTGTGTCAAAAAAAAAAAGAGGGGAGCAGTTATAGTGGTCTTTGCTTAAGGATTGATTTATAGAATTACCTTTTCAACTGGAAATGTTAGAGATTGTCACTGAATTGTCCTGTTTATTTTTAAAGTTAATGTGTTCTTGGCTTGGCGCCTGTGGCTCAACGGGCTAAGGCACCAGCCATGTACACCTGAGCTGGTGGGTTCGAATCCAGCCCGGACCTGCCAATCAACAATGACAGCTGCAACCAAAAAATGGCCGGGCATTGTGGCAGGCGCCTGTAGTCCCAGCTACTTAGGAGGCGGAGGCAAGAGACTTGCTTGAGCCCAGGAATTGGAGGTTACTGTGAGCTATGATGCCACGGCACTCTACCCAGGGTGACAGCTTGAGGCTCTGTCTCAAAAAAAAATAAAAATAAAAATAAAATAAAATATTTGTTTAAACAAAATTACAAGCTGGCCTGGCGCCTGTGGCTCAACGAGCTAAGGTGCCAGCCACGTACACCTGAGCTGGAGGGTTGGAATCCAGCCCAGGCCTGCCAAACAACAATGACGGCTGCAACCAAAAATGGCCGGGCATTGTCGCAGGCGCCTGTAGTCCCACCTACCTGGGAGGCGGAGGCAGGAGACTCTTGAGCCCAGGAGTTGGAAGTTGCTGTGAGTTGTGATGCCACAGCTATCTACCCAGGGTAACAGCTTGAGGCTGTCTCAAAAAAAAAAAAAAAAAAAAAATTACAAGCTAAAAGATCCTAAAAGAAATACATAGTCAATTGGATCACATGTAAATTTCTTTAGAAATTTTCTTTTATGAGTTTCATTTAACCTGCACAGACAATCTACAAACATTTCAAACTTTAACTTTTGCCCTGTCTTTCACTTCCTTAAACAACCATTTTGTTTTAGGACAAATCACACAAGATACTTTCCTCACACAATGCTGTTTTCCTTTCTGTTTAATTTTTCTTACTCTCAAAAATTTACTTCCCACAAAATAGGATCCCAGTTTACTATGAAGTCACCCATTCACTTGGCCAAATTGATAATTAGAAGGTTAAAAAGGCAAGAATCTTACCCTTTCACAAAGACTCAGTTTTCCTAACAATTTAAACAATTAAATTATTACATCTTACAAATGAGAGACATTTTATGAAATGTAATATTAATATAGGATTTTCTCACCCAGGGCTGGACAGGGAACTCCCATTTTTCAAGGCTCAGGTGAGCTCAGACATCAGACTCCCATCTCCAGGTACAAACCCTCTGAGCCCCAGCAAGGTCATGAACAAAAAAGTCTAAAACCTTTTCGATGGGCGGCACCTGTGGCTCATTGAGTAGGGCACCGGCTCCATATACCGAAGGTGGCGGGTTCAAACCCAGCCTTGGCCGAACTGCAAAAGCCAGGTGTTGTGGCAGGCGCCTGTAGTCCCAGCTCCTCAGGAGGCTGAGGCAAGAGAATCACCTAAGCCCAGGAGCTGGAGGTTGCTGTGAGCTGTGTGACGCCATGGTACTCGGCACTCTACCGAGGGCAATAAAGTGAGACACTGTCTCTACAAAAAAAAAATAAATAAACCACACCAAAGATCTAATAACCTTGCCGAAGGTGAGGGGCTGCATTTATTTATTTGCTAGAACACCCATTCTGTTTGTAAACGTATTCTTTTCATCTACCAAGTGCTGACCAAAGTACTTCTCAGGGCTAATTATTTACTCCTACACAAAGGACTCATGCAGGAAGCCCCAACTTGTGCCTTTTCCCCACTGCCAGTAGTTGTGGAGCTCTTCACTCTCTTTGCTTGCCTTTCTTTTCTTTTCCTTTTTTTTTTGAGACAGAGCCTCAAGCTGTCACCCTGGATAGAGTGCTGTGGCATCACAGCTCACACAAACCTCCAATTCCTGGGCTCAAGCGAGTCTCTTGCCTCCGCCTCCCAAGTAGCTGGAACTACAGGCGCCCACCACAACACCCGGCCATTTTTTGGTTGCAGCCGTCATTGTTGTTTGGCAGGCCCGGGCTGGATTCGAACCCTGCAGCTCAGGTGTACGTGGCTGGTGCCTTAGCCAGTTGAGCCACAGGCGCTGAGCCTCTTTGCTTGCCTTTCAGTCTAACAAAAATTCCATTCTGTCATCCGTGGGCTAATTATTCTCAAAACCCTTAGACTAAAGGACTCACTGAAGAAACTTCAGTAACAACACTATAACAGAGTCATTTTTTCTGATGTCTTTTCATTTGTTTCTCTAAGTTTTACATGGCCACTTGGCATTAAAGATAGCCACAAAGGATAGGATCCATGTTTTGAATTCATTTATCAGGCTCAGAGTTTAAGGCAAAAAGTAGGAAACTGGAACATCCAGTTTTTCTTAGAATAGTCAGGGGGCAAAGTCGGAGTAGAAAAGAAGTGTCTATGTGGGCTAGACTCTTGCAGCTGCTAGTTTTTTCTAGTTTAACAGCATGGGAGGGACATGCTGTTAGGCCTCACAGAATTCAGAGGCTTAAATTTAAGAATATAAGTTCACAATTGAATGTAGCAAACTTAGAAATATTACAGAGGTGGTAGTCTAATAATTTGCAAACATTTGAACTTTAATAACAGGTTTAAAATTAATCTTAAAGAATACCATAATCAGCTGAACAACAATGCATCTGAGTTATTTTTTTTTATTATTTTATTAAATCATAATTGTGTACATTGGTGCAATCATAGGGCAGAATGTGCTTCATATACAATCAGAAACATTTTGATCGTACTGTGAGAGATAACCTTCATGGCATTTTCTTAATCACTATATAAAGACATTGATACT
>CAUYRH010082263.1:0-15110 GCA_963574655.1 Perodicticus potto
CATATAGTGATTAAAAGGCCATGAAGGCTATGTTAAATAGTTCAATGAAAATATTTCAGATTGTATATGAAGTCAGCACATTGTGCCCCATGATTGCACCAATGTACATAATTATGATTTAATAAAAATTAAAAAAAAAAAAGATGTCAATTCTCCCAAAATTGATCTCTAGGATCAATATTTTAAAATCCCAACAGGCTTTAAGTAGAAATTAACAAGTTGATCCTAAAATTTATATAGTTATGCAAAATACCTAGAATAGCCAAGATAATTTTGCAGAAAAAGAAAAAAGTTGGAGGATTTACATTACTTATTTCAAAACTTATTATAAAGCTACAGTAATAAAGACAATGAGGTATTAGAGTAAAGATAGATATATAGATTATTGGAATGGAATGGAGTCCAGAAATAAAACCTTATACATTTGTGGCCAACTGATTTTCAACAAAGGTAAGACAATTCAATGTAGAAAGGATAGTCTTTTCAACAGCAGGGGCTGGGATGGTGTATATCCACATGCAATAAAATGAACTTAGATCCTTCTTTCCCATCATACATAAAAATTGATTCAAAATGGGTCGTCTTAATTAGAAGAGCTAAAAATATAAAACTTTTACCTGAAAACATAGGAGAAAAATCTTTGAGAAATCTTGTATAAATCTTTGTGACTCCAAAAACAGGAGCCCTAAAAGAAAAACATTGATACATTGTACTTTCTTAAATTTAAAAACCTTTGTGCTTCAAGAAATAACCCTAATAAGATAAAAATACCAGCCATAGACCGGCATAAAATACAGTATTTGCAAAACATCTATCTGATAAATATCTTATATCTAGAACATAAAAGGTACTTTTACAATTTGGCAAGAGAACCAACTCAATTAAAAAACGATAACAGACTTGAATAAATATTTCACCAAAGAGACATGAATACTAACAAAAACATGAAGAGATGCCCTGCATCATTAGTCATAAGGAAACTAATGTGCAAATTCAAATCATAATGCAATACCACTCCACACTCATTAGAGAGCTATATTCAAAAAGACAGATAATACCAAGTATTGGCGAGAATGTGGAAAAACTGGAACCCTTGCATGTTCCTAGAGGAAGTGACCGTGGTACAGCTACTTTGTAAAACTATTGGGTTGTTTCTTTAAGTTAAACATAAACTTACCTGAGACTTAGCAATTGTATGCTGAAGAATCTATTCTAGAGAAAAGAAAACATCTTCGTACAATGACTTGTAAGTGAATGTTAATAGCAGTATTATCTGTAATAGCCCCAAACTGGAAATAATCCAACCATCTCCCAGCTGGTGAATGGATAAACCCAATATACTAATTCAACAGAATCCTGTTCAGCAATGGAAAGGACTAGAATATTGATGCATGTTATGACACAAATGAACTAAAAAAATATGTTTAAGGAAGCCCGATGCAAAGACTATATACATATGTTGTATGATTCTATTTATATTAAATATCCCCAAAAGGAAAATTATAGAGACAGAAAGCAGACTAGTTATCAACTAGGGATGGGAGAGGAGTCAATTTGGACTGCAAATGAATTTTTAGGATGATGACAGCGTTATAAAACTCGATTGTAGTGATGGTGGTAATATGTATTTACTAATAATCATTAAGTTATACACTTGCAATGGGTGGGTTTGAGGTATAAAGCTATTTAAAAAGCAACAAAAACAAACCGAACTAAAACAAACAAACCAGTATGGTGTTTAGTATTGATTCATCAAAGGAGGCACGATCTCTAGAAGACTGAAACGTGGAGTGACAAGCTCCTTGCTTGGGCAGATGACATCTGTTGTGACATTAATTCTCTCTCCCTCTTTCTAACCCACACGGACTTGATGTGGCTCTTGTCAAACCCAGTCCTGCTAGTCCAGGCCTTTCCAACTGCTCATTGCTCCTGTGCACTCTCAGATGGGTTGCCAGGATCCTTGCAACAGTGTGCCCGATTTCCAGAGGCCTGTACAACTTTTCGCCATCACTGAGTGAGATATTTTTAATGCCAGTAATGGTAAACATCCAACAGAAATAGATTCTTATCTACAATCTTGGCTTTACCAAAAAAAAAAAAAAAGAACTGAAATGTGTATTATATACACATACCACTATTCCCATTTTCCCAACATATACTACCTGAGGAGGAAATTCTGGATGACGTTTTCTGCCTAGCCAAGAAAACTCACCAAGCTTTCACAAACACACATACGTTCATCTCCCAGGTATGAGTGAGTGTGTTATTAAGATACCCAATCGCAGGTGGCGCCTGTGGCTTATCGAGTAGGGCGCTGGCCCCATACACCGAAGGTGGCGGGTTCAAACCCGGACTCGGCTGAGCTGCAAAACAAAAAAATAGCCGGGCGTTGTGGCGGGCGCCTGTAGTCCCAGCTACTCGGGAAGCTGAGGCAGGAGAACCGCTTAAGCCCAGGACTTGGAGGTTGCTGTGAGCTGTGTGACACCACGACACTCCACCGAGGGTGATAAAGTGAGACTCTGTCTCTACAAAAAAAAAAAGAATTAAAAAAAATATTTAAGATAGCCAATCACAGAATTATGTCCACAAACCCCTGCTGCTTTGCCCCCTTCCTGCCAGCCACGGCAGCTCAGATCCTTCTCACACTGCCTCACTCCAGTTTCCTCTTCTGCCTCCTTCCACTGCGTTGAGTATGTTTCAGAAAACCTGGATGGAAGCTAGGGGGGTAGGATGTAGTAATTTGGTGTCTGAGCTACTGAATTTCACTTGAGTGGCACATCTGTGTAGGAACGGGAGGTTGACATCATCATATCCTCTGCCAACTTTGTTAGCTGTTTTTGGTTTTATTTTGTTTTTTAAAGGAAAGAAATTTCTTTTGGGCTGCAGCTGGCTGCCTCTAAAGAGAGATCAAACCAGCACACTTCCTACTCTTGCTTTTCTCTTTTACTCTGGACCCAGTCACCAGCTGAGATTTTCAGGGCTCCAAAATTTCTTAACTATTCATTTCATGTTTCCTTAACTACTCATTTTGTGATTCTCATTCATTTCCCAACAGATGTTTATTGAGCTCCTATTAGGTACAAAAGAGGCTGTGGAGGATATAGTTGAAAAAGAACGACCCTGTCCACGGAAGTTTACAATCTAATTGAAGCAGGAGGTAGATAAGGTGTGTACACAAGTAACTAAATTATTATGTAACAAGTGTCAACAGATACATGAACTGGGCTATCAAAGTTTTGAGGAAGGGGGTAAGCCTTTTAGCTAGAACAATCAGGAAAGTCTTCATGGAGTGTTACTTAAATCAGGCTTTTAGGAAGAATATAATTTTGATTGGAAGAATTGCAGGAAAGTGGAATATAGGTAGAAGGAAAGACATGTCTGGAGGAAGTTTTTAGAAATTGGAAAGCACAAGGTGTATTTGAGAGGCAAACTGTATCATTTTGATAAAATATAGAATGTAGATTAAGGAGCAGAAGCATATATGTCTATAAATATAACCTGGAGTCAAATTATGTAGGACACTGAATGTCAGTTGTGACTTTGACTCATCTCCAGACAGCCAGTGTTAACCTTTTCTTGACTCAAAAAGCACTTAAATAATGGAGTCATAGACTCGGGCTCTATCTAGATGAGGCCCATGAGTTAAACCTGGAGAACCTTCCAGTATGATCATCAGAATATAAATTGTTACACTGCATGACCTTCAGGCCCCATCCAGCTCTAAGACTGTAAAGTTTGGTGGTCTCTGGGGGGCTGTGAGCGGAAAATGAACTCTGTCTTTTGGTGCCCTGGGTTTCCAGAGGTACATACAGCTCATAGGGGAAGGATGTGTCCTCCTGGAGAGATGACAAGGGCATGGTTTGCTTAGAGAATGAAGGTGGCTTTTTGCACAATGCATAATCCCTTCAGATGGGTGTCTGCTTAGTGTTTCGAATACTGGGTGAGCTGCTCTCCACTGCTAGCACAACCCGGATGTGCACCCACGTTGCATAAATCTGTCAGATCACTGTTTATGCTGTTATAGACAAAGATTCTTAAGTAATACCCCATGAAGGAACAATGAAGCTCCAGGCAGACTGTCAGAAGAACTTGAGAGGGGCTGGGCATGGTGGCTTATGCCTGTAATCCTAGTACCCTGGGAAGCTGAAGTGGGCAAGAGTCTGAGCAAGAGTAAGACTCTGTCTCTACTAAAATAGAAAATTGACCTGGGGATTGTGGTGGGTGCCTATAATCCCAACTACTTGGGAGGCTGAGGCAAGAGAATCACTTGAGCCCAAGAGTTTAAGGTTGCTGTGAGTTATGACACCATGTCACTCTGCCCCAGGGCAACTGAGTGAGACTCTGTCTAAGAAAAATTTAATAAAAAGAAGAATAAAGAAGGAAGAAGGAAGAAGGAGGAAGGCGGAAGGAGGAAGAAGGAGGAGGAGGAGAACTTGAGAAGCTGACAAAAAAGCAAAATTGTTATCAGCTTTCCCTTCTAATGGTTATTTCCCAGACTATTTGGGCTGGCTGGTGTAATGAATATAAAACACCCACTAGAGCTGAAAGTCCTGCAGTGGAAGCAGAAAGGGAAAAGAGAGAGAAAGGTATGTAGCTTAGAAAGAGAAACAGAGATGGAGATGAATATAATAAGTCAGATGAGGGTAGGAGGAGGCTAAAAGTGTCATGAAAAAACCGAAACACACATTTTGCTAAAGGCAGTCATTTCTCCAGAAATCCAAAGGCAGCAGCTGGAGCGGACCTGCAATGGAAAATGATGAGGCTCTGTGCTGTCTGTGACAGTCAGAAACATCAACTGAACTAATGTATGGGACAAGGGAAAACAGCACAAACATGTCACTAGTGTTCTGCAAACTTTGTCCACTGCAATCAGAAGCTGAAGTTCAAATTCAGTGCTGCTCAGTGGACTTGCTTAATTAAATATTTCTTGAGTTCTTTTCCTGGTTCAGCCACTCGGGAAGCTATATTTAACTTGGGCATTTTTCCCCCTCAGATGAACAAGATGCCCTCTGAAGCTCACCTGTCTCTAAAACTCGATTGCTTGGATCCAATAAATTTCACTACCTGAGCTCAAAGTATGTTAAGGATCTGAAAAAGTCAGTGGTTCAGGAAGTTCTAAATGTTCTCAAGCCAAACAATTTTATATTAGAAATAATGGGGAAAAAAAGAAAACCTCGATCAGATAGTTAAATTGTAATATTCACTTTCCAGCATTTTCTTTGATTATATCAGAATAAACATAGTCTAAGGAGCATGGAATAGCATTTTGGTACTCAGATTGGAGTTGGGAACACTTTATAAGTGCAGCAGGAACCAACTGATAGGCTGTAAGCAAGGGAGTGGTGTGATCTGACTTACGCTTTTAAGCAATCACTCTGATTTGTGTATGGTCAAAGGGAAGGTAGGGAGTGCAGTTAGGAAGGTACTGCAGTAATGCAAATGAGAGGTAATGGTGGCTTGGGCTAAGGTGACGAGCTGGAATGAAATAGATGGGACCAGGATATATTTGAGAGATAGACCAGACATGATGGATTGGTGTAGGGTGTGAAGGGAAAGGAAGATGTCTCATGGAAAGTGGTTTGGGCAAGTAGCTAGATGAATGATAGTGACATTCACTATGCTGGGAAAGACAGGGGGAAAGAACAGGTTTCAGACAGGCAAGGCTGGGAAGTCTTTTAGATGTAGGATGCTGTGGATCTGGGGAGAGCTCTGGGCAGTGGTTATAATGTTGGGATCATTTAATAGATCCTGTTTAAAATAGACAAACTAGGTAAGATCACCTGCCATAGCAAGGCAAGGTGGGGTATAGCTAGAGACAGAAAGAGAAAAGAAAGACAGAAAAGGCCTGGAGTGGGTCTTGACGAAATTCCAACAATTAGAGATCAGGAAAATGAGGGAGAACCAGCAAAGGAGCCTCTACTCTTCACAACTGCAATCCATCTATCACATTGAGGCCAGAGTAATGTCTCCAATGCTCAGCTCTGATCATGATGCCACCCTGCTTAAAACACCTTGAAGTTCTCAACTGCCCTCACAAGAAAGTCTAACAACCTCTTAGCACAGTGTACAAACCTCTTCATCATCCAGGCCTAATTTAAAGTTTCCAGGTTACTCTTCCTTGCCTTTCATCACGGCACTTTAAAATTGTGTTATGATTACCTGATACACATCTGTCTCTGTTATTACATGTAACTTAAGGAGCAGGATTTGTCATTATAACATTTTCAATGTCTGACACACAGTAGGTCCTCAGTAACATTTGAAGGAAGGGAGCAAGCAAGGAAGGAAGGACCATTTGTGAAAGAACCTTCACAAAAAGTAGAGTATGTGGCGATTAGCATCTGTTCCACCTTCTTCATTGAATTTTTAGAGACCGTCAATCTGGGATGAAATGAGAAGAGCCCCATCTAGAGGTAGTATAGGAATGGACTTATGCTTTAGAAGTTTTTCCAGAAATATAAACCACTGACCAAGCAAAGCTGTAACTTACCTACATCAGAGTCATCCTTTTAAGAAGCCAAATAATAGCAACAATACCTAGAAATTGATTCACAGAAAGAGATATTTCTCAAGTGCTTTATGGTAAAATCTGGAAAAAAGCCCATTGAATGACATGATCTCTGAACTTAAAAACTGCTATTCCCCTTTGACAGTAAAGCCCTGAATATTTGTGACTTCATATAATTGGACATTGTGAACTTACTGGAAGGTTCTAGCTCCTTCACATCATAGCATATTAGTGATAAAAATGATGCTTCTCTGTTTGAAGAAATTAATTATTTCCATCATGACTGCACTTGTAAGAGAAACATCTATGAGAAAGGAAGAATGGGTGACTGGTATCTCAGATGAATCAGCTCTACATCTGTCTGAACTTCACAAACAAACCCAACAACAACTCTGCTGATTAACTGCAGGTTGCCGACAAGAGTTCCTGTCTGTTATTATTTGAGTGTTTTTCTTTTACAATTTAACAAGGGGTGGAGAAAATGATAAAATGTAAATTGCAATTTAAACGCTGTGCTGTGCCCACATGAGAGATCATGGCAGAAGATATATTTATTTGAGTCTCATGGTTGCAGAAAACACGCAAGTTTGGTTTGGCTCTAGAGCATCACATTCCATTTACTTATTTATAAAAGACAAACTTATATTGTGTTCCACGGTTCAGTTGAAACCACTAAGTAGCATATTAAATAGAAAGAGGAGTGGAACAGAAGTGAAAAGACTGAATTCTTATCCCAGCTGTGTGATCTCAAGCAAGTCACATAATTGATTTAAACATTGGATTTCTGAAATGTGAAATGGGGAGTTTTTGTTGCATTCCTCTCTCCAGTAGTTCTGAAGATGCAAATGAAAGCATGTTTTTTTAGTTTTAAAGAAAAAATTTTGTTTTGTTTTGTTTGAGATATAGCCTCACTCTGTTGCCCTGGGTAGAGTGCTGTGGTGTCATGCTCACAACAGCCTCGAACTCCTAGGTTCAAGCGATCCTCCCACCTCAGCCTCCTGAGTAGCTGGGACTTCAGGTGCCCGCTACAATGCCCAGTTAGTTTTTCTGGTTTTGGTAGAGATGGATCTCATTCTTCTTGTTCAGGCTAGTCCCAAACTTCTGAGCTCAAGCAATCCACCTGCTTTGGCCTCCCAAGATTCCAGGTGTGAGCACCCAACATAAAGACAAATTTATTGAGGTAAAATTTACACACAATGAAATTCTCAGATCTTGAATGTACACAAGTGCATACAGCTATGTAACTCACATTCCAATCAAAGTACAGAATACTACCTACATCAATCGAGAAAGTTACCTTGGGCCTTTCCTCAGACAAAACTTCCTGGCTCCTGCTTCCAATGCAAGCACATCTTTAATTTTTTTTTTTCACCGTGAAAGCTTATTTGCCTATTTTAAACCTTAAATAAACAGAATAATATGGTATGTATTCTTGTATCTGGATCCTTTTTTTTTTTTTTTTTTTTGCAGTTTTTGGCCAGGGCTGGGTTTGAACCCACCACCTCCGGCATATGGAGCCAGAGCCCTACTCCTTTGAGCCACAGGCGCTGCCTGAGTCTGGAACCTTTCACGCAAGATGTCTGTGAAATTTATTCACATGGTTACATGCATCCATAATTTGTACCTTTATGTTGTTAAAAAATTCCATCATTTATCCATTCTCCATTTTAAAAGCAAAGTTTGATGAGTTTTGACAAGTGTATACACCCTGTAACCCTAACCACAAGCAAAACAGATTTCTATTACTCATAGAAGTCTCTTATGTTCCTATACAATCAATCCCTTCTCCGAATCATGACTCCAGACATTACTGATATTTTTATCATAACAGTTTTTGCCTTTCTAGAATTTCCTATAAATGACACCACATGTTTGTGTCTGTTTTTGCTTAGTGTATTTCTGACTGTGTCCGTGTTGTTCCATGATCGGTAGTATTTTCATGAATGAGGAGAATGGTACTCTAGCAAATGAATACATCCCAATTTGTTTATCTGTTAATTAATTGGTGGGCATTTGGGTTGTTTCCAGTTTAGGGCTTTTTCATGAATAAAGTTGCTAAGAAAATTCATGTATAAATCATAGTGTAGACATATGTTTTTATTTCTTTTGTGCAAATATGTAAAGAGTGGGATTGCTAAGTCATAAAGAAACTTTACGAGAAATTTTCAAACTGTTTTCCAAAGAGGCTATCTCATTTTTTGCATTCCCATCTGCAATGTAAGAAAGGTCTAGCTATTCCACATCATTGCCAACACTTAGTATTGTCAGTCTTTTTCTTTTCTTTTTTTTTTTTAGAGACAGAGTCTCACTTTATCGCCCTTGGAAGAGTGCCATGGCATCATAGCTCATAGCAACCTCCAATGCCTGGGCTTAGGTGGTTCTCTTGCCTCAGCCTCCCGAATAGCTGGGACAACAGGCACCCGCCAGAATGCTTGGCTATTTTTTTTGTTGCAGTTTGGCCAGGGCTGGGTTTGAACTCACCACCCTCAGTATACAGGGCTGGTGCCCTACCCACTGAGCCATAGGCACTGCCCTATAGTCTTTTTACTTTTGGCCATTCCAGTGGGTATGTAATGGTGTCTTGGTGTGAATTTAATTTGCATTTTCCTAATAACTAAATAGTGTTGAGCATCTTTTCATTTGCTTGTTTGTCATTCATATATTCTCTTTGGTAAGTGTCTGCCACTTACCAAAAATAGGTGATTTTTCTTCTTATTGAGTTGTAAGAGTCCTTTTCATATTCTGGATACAAGTCCTTTATCAGATATATGTTTTGCAAATATTTTCACTGAAGCAGTAAATTGCTTTTTAATTTTCTTGATACAGTCCTTTTTTTTTTGAGACATAGTCTCACTGTATCACCCTTGGTAGAGTGCCATAGCGTCACAGCTCACAGCAACCTCAACCTCTTGGGTTTAAGTAATTCTCTTACCTCAGCCTCCCAAGTAGCTGGGACTACAGGCACCCACCACAAAACCCGGCTATTTTTCTGTTGCAGTTGCCATTGTTGTTTAGCTGGCTGGGGCCAGGTTTGAATCTGCCAGCCTCGGTGCATGTGGCCAGTGCCATAACCACTGTGCTATGGCACTGAGCCTTGATATAGTCTTTTGAAGGCAAAAGATTTGAATTAATTTTAATTCATCAGTACTTTTGGTTTGTACTTTTTGTAACCTATCAATAAAATCTTTGCCCAAAGTACACAAAATTTTTCTACCAAGGTTTCTTCTAGAGTATTACAATTATATATATATTTAGGTAAACAATCTGTTGTGAGTTTTTTTTTTTATGAATGGTGTCATGTAAGATTGAAGTTCATTTTTTTCCATATAGCCATCCACTTATTCCAACACTATATGTTTAAAAGATTATCATTTTCCCCATTGAAAATGAGCTTTAACAAAAATCAATCAGTCATATACATGTGGGTCTGGTTCTGGGTTTTCTTGTCTATCTTTATTCTAATAACATACTGTCTTGATTATTGTAGTCTTTAATGTCTTGAAATCAGTGTAAACTCGCTCATCTAAATTTTATTCTCTTTCAAAATTGTATTGGTTGTTCTAAGAATTTTTGTGTTTCCATATAAATTTAAGAATCAGCTTGATATTGTGTGAATCTATAGAAAAATTTGAGTACAAGTGTTTAGCAATATTGAGTCTTCTGATTCATAAGCATATACTCCCCCCAACCCCCAAGTGGTAAGATAGGATTTATTATACAGAAAAGAATACAGAAAAAGAAACAGAGCTACCCAGCTCAGAAAAGCTCTGCCTGGGTCCTTTGTCTAGGGGTAAAGCGTATAGTTTGTAGTATAAAGGTAGGTCTTCCACGTATCTTAGTGAACTTACTCCTAAGTAGTTCATGGTAACTCTATTGTAAATGACACTGTGTGTCATTCTACTTTTCAATTATTCATTGCTAATACACAGAAATATAACTGATTTTTGTGTTGTCTTAGTATCCTACAATCTCATTAAACATTCATTCTGTGTACTTTTTTGTGGATTCTTTAAGACTTTTTACATATAGGATCATGTTGACTGTAAATAAAGATCATTTCACTTCTTCCTTTCCAATTTACCTCCTCCTTTCCCTTCCTTTAATTTCCTTTTCTTACTTTACTGCATTGGCAAAAATCTATAGTATAATGTTGAGTTGAAGTCAAGATGTCAAGAGTTCGATATAATTCACCCTGACATCTTGCTTTCTATCCAATCTTAAGGAAGATGCATACAATTGTTCTCACATAAGAAACCAATAGCTAACATCATACTTATTAGGATATTATTCTTTAGAGGAAATTTCATTCTCTTCCAAGTTTTGCTGAGGGTTTTTTATTATGAATGAGTTTTTAATATTCTCTAATCCTTTTTCTTCATCTATTGAGATGATCCTTTAGTTTGTCTTTGCTTGATTTTCAAATATCAAATTAATATTGCACTCCTGGGATAAACTCTGTTTTGTCATGATGTCTTTTTCTTTTTATATATTGCTATATTTGATTTGCTAATATTTTGTCAAACGTTTTTGTGTCTAAGAAACATTGGTAGCTTTTTAGCAATACTTTTATCTGTTTTGGTTATCAGGATAAAACTGGATTTATAAAATGAGTTAGGAAGTATTCATACGAAGTTTTTTACTTCATAAAAGCATTTGTGGTCAGACACAGTAGCTCACGCCTGTAATCCCAGCATTCCGAGAGGCTGAGGCAGGTGGATTGCTTGAGCTCAAGAGTTGAGACCAGACTGAGAAAGAGGGAGACTCTGTCTGCAAAAGAAGCAGCTGGGCATTGTGGTGGGTGCCTGTAGTCCCAGGTACTTTGGAGGCTGAGTTCAGAGGATTGCTTGAGCCCAAGAGTTTGAGGTTGCTGTGAGCTATGACACCATAGCACTCTTCTGGGGACAAGAAAGTGAGACTCCATTTCAAAAAAAAAAAAAAAAAAGCATTTGGGTAGGACTGGCATTATTTCTTCCCTGAATATTGGATAGAATTCACCAGTGAAGTCATTTGGGTCTGAAGTTTGTCCACAGGGTTTAAATTACAGATTCAAAATTTAAGACAGATGCAGGCCTTTTCTTTTTTTATTTTTTTGTAGCAAGTTCTCACTCTGTCACTTAGGCTAGAGTGCAGTAGCCTCATCATAGTTCACTGCAACCTCAAACCATCCTCCTGCCTGAATAACTGGGACTACAGGCAAGTGCCACTATACCCAGTTAATTCTTCTATTTTGTTTGTAGACACAAGCTTTTGCTCTTGTTAGGCTGGTCTTGAACTTCTGAGCCTTCAAGTGATCCTCCTGTCTTGGCCTGCCAAAGTACTAGAATTACAGGCATGATTCACCATCCCAGGTGATTTACTTATTCTTATATGGCCTTTGTTAGTTTGTGTTTTTCAAGATATTTTTCATTTCATTTGTCAAGTGTATTGGCATGAAATTATTCATAATATTCTCTGATTATTTTTTAGTGTCTGTAGAATCTGTAATGATGTCCCCTTTTTCATTCCTGATATTGGTTAATTTGTGTCTTCTCTCCTTTTACTGTATCAGGCTAGCTAGTGGCTTATTAACTCCCTCCTAAACTCACTCCCTTCGTCCTTTCGTTCCTCCTGTAGAGACAGAATCTTGCTGTGTTGCCCAGGCTGGTCCCAAATTCCTGGCTTCATGGGATTCTCTTGTTTTGGCCTCTCAAAATGCTGGAATTACAGGGATGAGCTACCACACCTTGCTAATTTTATTGATTTATGTAACGAATCTGCTTTTGGTTTTATTGATTTTTTCTTTATTGCTTCCCTGTTTTCTGTGTCATTGGTTTATGCTTTTATCTTTACTATTTCCTTTCTTCTGCCTGCTTCAGGTTTACTTTGCTCTTCTTTTTATAGTTTTATAAAATGAAAAATAAGATTATTAACTTCAGATCTTTTTCACTTTCTAATATGATAATTCAAGGTAATAAATTTTTCTCTAAGTACTATTTTAGTTGCATCTTACATTCTTTTTTTCTTTTTTAGAGATAGTTCTCACTATGTTATGTTGCCCAGGCTGAATTATATCGAACTCTTGAGCTCAAGCAATCTTCTTGCCTCAGCCTCCCAAGTAGCTGGGGTTATAGGCATGTGCTGCTGCATCCAGCTTGCATCTCACAATTTAAAAGTGTGTTTTCATTTTCATTCAGTTCAAAGTATTTTCCAATTTGTTTTCTTATTTCTTTTTGGCCATAGGATATTTAGAACTGTGTTAATTCCCAACTATTTGGAGATTTTCTTGATCTATTTATGTTATTATTTTTGTTATGGCCAAATAACATACTCTGTGTGATTTCAGTTATTTTAAATTTATTGCAACTAATTTTACAGTCCAGTTAATGGTCTATCTTGGTGAATGTTCCATATGGACTTGAATAAAATGTGTATTATGCCCTTGCTGGGTGGAATGTTCTATAAATCTCAATGAGATCATACTGGTTAATAGTGTTGAGTGTTCTATAGCCTTGTGGTTATTTTCTACTTGTTTCATCAGTTACTGAGAGAAGAGTGCTGAAATTTCCAACTCTAACTGTGTATTTATTTATTTCTCCCTTCGTTCAATCAGATACATATGGCTTCATGTATTTTGAATTTCTATTATTAGGTGCATATACATATACGATGCATATACATTTAGCATTGTTTTGCCTTCTTGAAGAATTTACCCCTTTATCATCATAGAATGTCCCTTTCTGTCTCTGATGATATTCCTGGTTCTTAAATCTACGTTATCTACCATTAACATATGAGTAGTTACTCCAGCTTTCTTTTCACTCGTGTTTGTTATCTCTTTTTCCATCTTTATATTTTAAATCTAACTATGTCATATGTGTGTGTGTGTGGGGGGGTTTTGAATATGGTTGGATAGCTTTTTCATCCAATGTTACAATCTTTGATTTTTAATTGGGTTGTTTAGACATATACATTTTATTTAATTTTTTGAATTTAAATTTGCCATCTTTCTATCAGTTTCAATTTGTGCCATACATTTCCTTTTTACCTTTTAACTATTTTCTAGCCTCCTTTTGGGTTAACTGAATAATTTCTTTATAATATCAGTTTATTTCCATTTTTGATTACTAATAATTCTTTTTTCAAGGAGTTCCTCTAGGGTTTATAGTATCCAATTTAATTTTTCATAGTCTACCTTCCTGTATTATTCCTCTTCATCTGTAGAGGAAGAAACATACATCATTATACTTCCACTTACCCCTTCTTTCCTTTTTTATTATTGTCATATTTTAGAAACTTCATGAAACAATGTTTTTATGTTTGTTATGTTATTTACCCATTTTGGCTATTGCGAATAGTGCTGCAATGAACATGACAGGGCTAATACAATATCTTTTTGAAATCCTGGTTTCAATTCTTTGGATAAATACCCAGAACTGGAATTGTTGAACCATATGTTATTTCTATTTTTAATTTTTTAAGGAAACTCCATATTGTTTTCCATAGTGGACTGCACTATTTTACATCTTCATCAACAGTGTACAAAGGTTCCAATGTCTCCACATGCTTGCTAATTGCCTATCTTTTTTGCGGGGGAGGAGGGGCTGAGTCTCACATTGTTGTCCTTGGCAGAGTGCCATAACATCGTAGCTCACAGCAACCTCAAGTGATCTTCAGCCTCCCAAGTAGGTGGGTCCACAGGCATCCACCATAATGCCTGGCTATTTCTTTTTAGAGATGGGGTCTTGCTGTGGCTCAGGTTAGTCTTGAACTCCTGAGCTAGAGCAATCCACCAGCCTTGGCAACCCAGAGTGCTAGGATTACAGGCGTGAGCCACTGCTCCCAGCCTGTTTTTGTTTTTGATAATAGTCATCCTAACAAGTATAAGGTGATATCTAATTGTGATTTTAATTTGTATTTCCCTGGTGATCATTGATGAGAAGCATATTTTCATACACCTTTTGCCATTTGTATGTCTTTTTGGAGAAATGTTTATTCAGTTCCTTTTGTCCACTTTTATTTTTTTTTAATTTTATTATCTTTATTTTTAAATCATAGCTGTGTATAATAGTGCAATCAAGGGGTACAATGTGCTGGTTTCATATACAATCTTAACTATTTTCATCAAACTGATTACATAGCCTTCCTGGCATTTTCTCAGTTATTATATGAAGACATTTGTAGTCTTCATTTAGTAAGGTTCACCTGTACCTTTCTAAGATGCACCATAGGTGTGGCCCCATCAAATACCTTCCCTCCACTCCAACCTCCCCCCTCCCTTTCCTACCCTTGCCCCTTTCCCCATATTCTTGTGTTATAGTTGGGTTATACCCTTCATACGACAGCTATAAATTAGCTTCATAGTAGGGCTGAGTACATTGGATACTTTTTCTTCCATTCTTGAGATACTTTGCTAAAAAGAATATGTTCTAGCTCCATCCATGTAAACATGAAAGAGGTAAAGTTTCCATCTTTCTTTAAGGCTGCGTAATATTCCATGGTATACATGTACCACAATTTATTAATCCATTCGTGGATCGATGGGCACTTGAGTTTCTTCCATGACTTAGCAATTATGAATTGGGCTGCAATGAACATTCTGGTACAGATGTCTTTGTTATAATGT